>CM034536.1:35276-72404 GCA_020002185.1 Paraescarpia echinospica | reverse complement strand
AACCCCCGGGCCGACACGGCTTTGGCCCTCCGCCATGATAAATGAAATTTTATTGTACCAATACAATTTATTTCTCACCGTTTATTGTTTCCGTGTTTCCTTTCACATCCGCCAGCATTCCAAATCACACACGAATAATTCCGCCTATATTTTCCACCTATTCGTCGTTGCAACAACGCCCAAGCCACAAGCTTAATACACGCGCACAGGCCAATCTGACAGCGCCGGCCCCCAGCTGCTATAACGATATTGCACGCCAAATCACACACGAATAATTCCGCCTATATTTTCCATCTATTCGTCGTTGCAACAACGCCCAAGCCACAAGCTTAATACACGCGCACAGGCCAATCTGACAGCGCCGGCCCCCAGCTGCTATAACGATATTGCACGCGTATCAGCGCCCACCAACTGTGTTTCCAACTCACACACGATAAAGCCAGCGAACACCACAAGCTAAATACGCGCACACACAGACCAATCTGACAGCGCCGACCGCCAACTGCAATAACACACGAATAATTCCACCTATATTAATACGCGCACAGGCCAATCTGACAGCTCCGATATTGCACCGCAATTGCACGCGTATCCATCAGCGGTGCCGCAGCTAGCACTGACAGGCATATCCACATCAGCGCCAGAGCCTTATTACAAACGCGCACCACGAAAAATCCGGCCTTCCGTGCCGCAGCCAGCACTGACACATCGGTGCCAGAAGCTTATTACAAGCGAGCGCCTCGAAAAACATTTATCCGTCAAACCAATGCACATAAAATCCTACAGCCTGACATTCGACACCACCATTTGCCAGTGAGACGTGAAAACCAGGCCACCAGGCGTAATCTAAACCGCGCGGCCCCACCTCCACCACCGCACCGTTCTAGAAGCTTCTAGAAGGTTCTAGAACCTTCCCGCGCGTCATTATTTTAAACTCGCTGATCTCCAGGGGTGTCACTTCACTCTAAAATCTTTCCCACCTCCCGTGCACGTAATGAATACTAATTGGTCTCTATTTACTATTTTTTTGTCGTTGCTAACGTTCTCCTCCGATAATTGCGCTACTCATTTGTTACTAATTAGTACTTAATTAATTAATTAATTACCCCTAATTAGTACCTGATTAGTCGCTAGAGCTCGTCATTCACCCTATTTATTTCCTCTTTATTCAGTAGATGGCGACACCCTCTTTCTCATGACCCCCATCAATCACTTTTTTGACGTTGCTCGCTCATAGTTGAAAAAAACGTAGGAATTCTACTGATAAAAAACGAAAAAGCCTTTGATCTTAGGTCACTTCCGGGGATGGCGAACCGCTTACCACTACTCCGGCCCGTACCCTCGAAGCTATTAAAGGAAGACGGAGAGATAGAGCCTATAAGGCCCTAGTAGAATCCTACTGCAGGGAGGCAGGCAATGCTAGTAGGACCGTGGTGCCGCCCAGGGCGGGGGCGGGCCGGGCCGCTGGGAGAGCGGCAGTGGGGACAAATGTGGATGGGGACGAGAGTGAGACCGATCTGCCCCCCAGGAGAACAACAACTCGTGTCGTGTGGACAGACTTGTCAGGGCCTCCTCTACGTACCGGACCGAGGGCAGTAAGAACAAACACCGGGAGGGGGACGCTGGCGCCTCCCAGGGTAAAAGCAACTCTTGTTGCTGGATGCCCAGAACCTAGATCCCCCCAGAGCACAGTGAGAGCGAGGCAGGGCCACCCCCCAGGAGAAAAGCGACTTGTGTCGTAGAGGTGAGCCCCTCCAGGCCTCCTCTCGATTGTGCCAATAGTATCACTGTCGGGACAACCAATGAGGGCGAGATGCCGGGACCTCCCAGGGAAAAGGCAGCTCGTGTTGCCGGAGGCTCGGGACCAGGGTCTCCCCTTGGATATCACGTGGGTGAATCAGATCAGCCCCTCCGTGATGGCAGGAGTCGAGATGGAAATAAAGACCCGACGGGACTTCCTCCGGGAAGTGACTCTAGGGCAATTGAAATTGGGAAAACCATGAGGGGTAAGACGTCAATATCTCCCAGGGACAAAGCAACTCGTGTTGCTGGAGGCTCGGCACCAGGGTCTCCCCAAAGATATCGTGAATATGAGGTAGAACCGCCCCCCGGGGATTACGCGACTCGTGTCGCGGGGTCGGTTCCTCCATTACCTCTACTCAGAGGAGATACAACCGGAATTGGGACAACCACGAGGGGTAAGACGTCGAGGTCTCCCAGGGACAAAGCAACTCGTGTTGCTGGAGGCTCGGCACCAGGGTCTCCCCAAAGATATCGTGACAACGAGGTAGAACCGCCCCCCCGGGATAACGCGACTCGTGTCGTGGGGTCGGTTCCTCCAATACCTCTACTCAGAGAAGCTCCAATGAAGACACCTTTGGCGACGGGCCCGGCCCCCGTGGATAGGAGCTGTATGAGACCTTTACCAGTGTGTGGCATCTTTACTCCGACCCACACCGGAGATGCCCACGATTTTGGCATAGAGGAGGACCCCGAGACAGATGATTGGAGGGTACCAATCGCGGAAACCATTCTCGCTCAGGCAGAAGGAGCGAATATCTGTCCGGACCTTCTCCAGCAGGTTATCAATATGCCTCTCGGCGACCTTGATAATCTGCAACGACTCATTGACGAGGACCTCCTGGAGTTCTTACCTCCGGTTGAGCGACCTGGTCAGCGACGGAAGCACGGTCCGCCTCGCCAAGAAGCCCGGAACGCACGTGCCCGACTTAGAGCCCAATACTCTCGTATCCAGGCGCTCTACAAGACCTCTCGGTCCGGATGTGCGAGGGTGGTCTTGGACGGCCAGTGGAAAACGGTCGCCCCAAGCCTTCCGCTGTCCAACCAGACAGCTTTTTGGAAACCTCTTATGGAAATGGCCTCTATCGATGATAGACGGAGTCCCCCGACGGATACGAATCATCGCTGGGATATGGTAAAACCGATTACAACAACTGAAGTAATCCGCCATTTGAGGGGTTTGAAGGATGGGGCGCCCGGGCCGGACCTTAGGCGGAAGAACGACTTGACCAACCTTCGTATTGAGGCGCTAGTATGCCGATTCAACATCTGGCTACTGGCTGGCACCGCGCCGGAGTCCTTTTGGCACGGAGTGACCGTCTTAATACCCAAAGCTGAGAATAGTGTCGAGCCGAAGCAGTTTCGCCCCATCACCATGGGTCCGATTCTGTGCCGAATCTATCAAAAAATCTTGGCGGAAAGGATTGAGGCGGGGTATACGATCAATGAGCGCCAGAAAGCGTTCAGAAAAGGTGACGGCCTGAGTGATAATACTCACATATTACGGAATGTTATTTCCGATAGACACACCAGGTGTCAAGCCACTGCGGTCGCCTTTGTGGACGTCTCGAAGGCGTTCGACTCTGTGTCGCACGATTCCATTCTCTTGGCAGCAGCCTCTGCCGGAATACCTAGACCGATGGTGGGTTATATCCGCTCCTTGTATCAGAGACCTACCACAAGACTACGAGTGAGTGGTGAACTTAGCCAGGAGATCAACGTTAATAGGGGGGTCAGACAAGGTGACCCTTTAAGTCCGGTCCTATTCAACGCGGTGATAGATTTAGCCCTACGTCACCTGGACCCGTCCATCGGGGTCCTTGTAGGGAAAGAGGTGCTCTCGTGCCTCGCCTTTGCAGATGATCTTGTTCTCCTGGCCAAAACACTACGCGGCCTCCAGTCCCAATATTCGAAGGTGGAAAGAGCCCTAGGATTGTCTGGACTTGCCCTTAACGCTCAGAAATCAGCGACCATCAGGATCGACGTTCTGGGTAAGTCTAAGCGTTGGAGTTGCAATCCAGTGGACTTTCTGGTGTCTCGTGGTGGGGACCTCATCAAGGCCCTGAGCATCAGCGAGGGGTATCGTTATCTAGGCAACCTTGTGAGAGCAGGACGACTGGCCAGTACTACTCTACACTCAGTGAAGAAAGGGGTTGAAGAGCTCTCCCGGGCCAATTCAAGCCAGAGCAGAGGATATTTATCCTTCGGTGCCACCTGTTACCGAGCTTGTTACACCGAGCGGTACTGGGCCGGTTATCCAGAAGTACGCTGGACTTCATTGATAAGATTTCGAGAGCAGCGGCTCGATCTTGGGTCAAGCTTCCACAAGATACCCCAAGAGGGACCTGCGGCGGTGGTCCGAGCCGATTAATGCGTTTGGGATCACCCTGAGGAATAATAGGGACCTTCAACGAGCCTCGGCGGAGTGTCTGCACTCTTCCGTTGACGGTCATGGCCTACGAGGTAGCAGAAATGTGGGGTTTGTAAACGGATGGATGACGTCCGGCACTGGTCTGGTGTCCGGAGGTAGCTATGTCAACTGCGCAAAGATCAAAGGGAATCTTATCCATACCGCGCTGGGTGCCTCTCGTATTATGCCGGAAGCCTCAACGAGGTGTGATGCTTGTCGAGGGGTGGAATCACTGGGGCACATACTACATGTCCCCGTACTCATAACATCAGGTGCGATCGACACGATGGCATCAATTCGTATCTTAAAACTGTGTTGGGTAAGAAGGGGTACACCACGCGCATGGAACCTTCTATCCCTACCCCGGCGGGTATCCGGCGCCCGGACCTCGAGGTCTGGAAGGACGGGCAATGTGTGGTTGTCGACGTTACGATCATCGCGGATAATCACAACTTGGAGGACGCCCACGAACGGAAGACGGTCTACTACGACAAGCCAGCCATCCGTGATTGGTGTGCAAGAGAATCAGGACTCGCAGCGACTGATGTCGCTTAAACGGCCTGCGTCCTGGATTGGCTTGGGACCCCGGCGGCCCGGTCCGTCTTAGAACTGGGGCGTTACGGCATTACCAAGAGAGATTGGACTCTCATGAGTGTTAAAACCCTAGAGGGTAATGCGAGGATTATTGCCTGTTTTAGATCTTCTACAGCGTACTTTGGCCCTCGATTGTGAAGGGGTATTACGGACTCGAACTCTGAAGGTATCAAAGATTTGTACGGAACCTTATGGTATACGCAGTGTATTGCGTTAGTTAAGAGTTTATGTGTAGAGTATACGCAGTGTGTTGCGGGCTCTATCGTCCATGGGAAGCCGGCTGATGGACATGACGGTGAGCTGCCTTCTCGCGAAGGCAGTCCGATTATTGTTGTGAGGGCGCTCTGCGCACTGCCTGATCTCGGGGCGTTATAACACTGAGATAATTATATCGTGTTTGTTCATGAGCGCTCATGAGCAAGGGGTTCCGAACCCGAGAAGTGTACCCATCTTTATTCTACCTGTTGTTGCATGCATTTATATATATGTATCAGGTCGATGTTACGTCTGAAAACTAACCTGTGGGGGTTCGATGACCTGTCTCGTTTGGTGTGTTCTGTATTTGCATTTTGTACACGTGCGGTATATATGTGTATATCATCGGAGGACGAATTGTAACTGCTGTATGAGTACCTGAATAAAAATCGATATGAACCATAGCCAAATGCCTCGTCATCTAATTAATGACGCGCATGAATGGATTAACGAGATTCCCACTGTCCCTATCTACTATCTAGCGAAACCACAGCCAAGGGAACGGGCTTGGCGGAATTAGCGGAGAAAGAAGACCCTCTACTCCGACTCTCTGAAGAGACATGAACAGGTATAGCATAGGTGGGAGTCCGCAAGGACGCAGTTGAAATACCACTACTTTTATCGTTTCTTTACTTATTCAGTAAAGCGGAAAGCGGCACATGCGTGCCAGACTTCTGGAACAAAGCGCACCGGCTCAGTAGGCGCGCGATCCGCTCTGAAGACACTGTCAGGCGGGGAGTTTGACTGGGGCGGTACATCTGTCAAAAGGTAACGCAGGTGTCCCAAGGTGAGCTCAGCGAGGACGGAAACCTCGCGTAGAGCAAAAGCTCACTTGATTTTGATTTTCAGTACGAATACAGACCGTGAAAGCGTGGCTTATCGATCCTTTTGACTTTAGGAGTTTTAAGCAAGAGGTGTCAGAAAAGTTACCACAGGGTTAACTGGCTTGTGGTAGCCAAGCGTTCATAGCGACGTTGCTTTTTGATCCTTCGATGTCGGTTCTTCCTATCATTGTGAAGCAGAATTCACCAAGCGTTGGATTGTTCACCCACTAATAGGGAACATGAGCTGGGTTTAGACCGACGTGAGACAGGTTAGTTTTACCCTACTAATGACAGGTCGTTGCAATGGTAATCCTGCTCAGTACGAGAGGAACCGCAGGTTCAGACATTTGGTTCATGTGATTGGCTGATAAGCCAATGGTGCGAAGCTACCATCTGGGGGATTATGACTGAAGGCCTCTAAGTCAGAATCCCGCCCAGACTTGTGACGATATTTTCCGCGCCTCCGCGTTGGCAGGCAACGATATGCGCGTGTCGACCGAACCTTCGGCGCACGCGGTGGCTCGGCCACAGTATACGGCTATCTTCGGACGTAGAGCGTTGCGTCCGTGTGCCGAAACGATACCCACCCCGTGCAATGTAGAGGTGCAAAATCATTTGTAGACGACTTAGGTCTCAGTCGGGGTGTCGTACTTAGTAGAGCAACCGCCTCACTGCGATCTATTGAGACTAAGAATTTCGACTCGGGGATTTGTCCGCTTCTAGACGGACCTATCCTCGACATAGATCGTAGGCTGGCCGCGGTGGCCGGCTGGCAGGCAGGCAGGCAGGCAGGCATGCATGCAGGCAGGCATGCATGCAGGCAGGCAGGCAGGCAGGCAGGCAGGCAGCCAGGCAGGCAGGCAGGCAGGCAGGCAGGCAGGCAGGCAGGCAGGCAGGCAGGCAGGCAGGCAGGCAGGCAGGCAGGCAGGCAGGCAGGCAGGCAGGCAGGCAGGCAGGCAGGCAGGCAGGCAGGCAGACAGGCAGGCCGGCCGGTCGGTCATCGTTAGGTCAGAATTTTCTTTTTCTTTTTTTCAAACAATTCTGGCTGGTCCCCCGTAGACTAACTGACTTTTCTTTATATTTTTTCAAACAATTATGGCCGATCCCCCGTAGACTAAATGACTTTTCTTTATATTTTATCAAACAATTCTGGCCGATCCCCCGTAGACTAACTGACTTTTCTTAATATTTTTTCAAAAAATTCTGCCCGATCCCCCGTAGACAAACTGACTTTTCTTGACATTTTCTCAAAAAATTCTGGCCGATTTGTATGGCGAGCGAGGCATCAGGCATTAAGATAATAATATTTACTCCCGCCGTTTACCCGCGCTGATTTCAATGGCGAGCGAGGCATTCGGTATAAAGGGAGTCATATCTAATCCCGCCGTTTAACCGCGCTTATTTCTAAAAATTTGACTAAGTAAAACTCGTTAGTCTACGGGGGATCGGCATGTATAATTTTCCAATAGCATCACGACCCGTCGAGCTATCGAGACGCGATCTTCTGCTCCGTGTTCGCGCCACCGAGGGCAAGCGTACGCTTCAAACCGCATCCCGATATTCGCACTATCACCGATTCCGTGAGTGATTTGGTAAGAAATGCTGAAATTTGACCAAGTAAAACTCCTTAGTCTACGGGGGATCGGCAAGATTTACTCCCGCCGTTTACCCACGCTGATTTCTATGGCTAGCGAGGCATTTGGTATAAAGGGAGTCATATTTACTCCCGCCGTTTACCCGCGCTGATTTCTATGGCGAGCGAGGCATTTGGTACAAAGGGAGTGATATTTACTCCCGCCGTTTACCCGCGCTTCTTACTGAAAATTTGACGAAGTAAAACCCGTTAGTCTACGGGGGATCGGCATGTATAATTTTCCTATAGCATCATGACCCGTCGCGCTATCGAGACGCTGTCTTCTGCTCCATGTTCGCGCCACCGAGGGCAAGCGTACGCTTCAAACCGCATCCCGATATTCGCAGCGACACCGATTCCGTGAGTGATTTGATAAAAAATGCTGAAAATTTGTCTAAGTAAAACTCGTTAGTCTAAGGGGGATCGGCATGATTTACTCCAGCCGTTTACCCGCGCTGATTTCTATGGCGAGCGAGGCATTTGGTATAAAGGGAGTAATATCTAATCACGCCGTTTACCAGCGCTTATTTATGAAAATTTGACTAAGTAAAACTATTTAGTCTACGGGGGATCGGCATGTATATTTTTCCTATAGCATCACGACCCGTCGAGCTATCGAGACGCGGTCTTCCGCTCCGTGTTCGTGCCGCCGAGGGCAAGCGTACACTTCAAACCGCATCCCGATATTCGCAGTATCATCCATTCCGTGAGTGATTTGGTAAGAAATGCTGAAATTTGACTAAGTAAAACTCCATAATCTACGGGGGATCGGAATGATTAACTCCCGCCGTTTACCCGCGTTGACTTCTATGGCGAGCGAGGCCTTTGGTATAAAGGGAGTCATATTTACTCCCGCCGTTTACCCGCGCTTATTTCTGAAAATTTGACGAAGTAAAACTCGTTAGTCTACGGGGGATCGACATGTATAATTTTCCTATAGCATCACAACCCGTCGAGCTATCGAGACGCGTTCTGATGCTCCGTGTTCGCGCCGCCGAGGGCAAGCGTACGCTTCAAACTGCATCCCGATATTCGTAGCATCACCGATTGCGTGAGTGATTTGATAAGAAATACTGAAATTTGACGAAGTAAAACGTGTTATTCTACGGGGGATCGGAATTATTTACTCCCGCCGTTTACCCGCATTGATTTCAATGGCGAGCGAGGCATTTGGTATAAAGGGTGTCATATTTAATCCCGCCGTTTTCCCGCGCTTTTTTATGAAAATTTGACGAAGTAAAACTCGTTAGTTTACGGGGGATCGGCAGGTATAATTTTCGTATAGCATCACGACCCTTCGAGCTATCGACACACGGTCTTCTGCTCCGTGTTCGCGTCGCCGAGGGGAAGCGTACGCTTCAAACCGCACCCCGATATTCGCAGTATCACCGATTCCGTGAGTGATTTGGTAAGAAATGCTGAAATGTGATTAAGTAAAACTCCTTAGTCTACGGGGGTTTGGAATGATTTACTCCCGCCGTTTACCTGCGCTGATTTCTATGGCGAGCGAGGCATTTGGTAAAAAAGGAATCATATTTACTCCCGCCGTTTACCCACGCTTATTTCTGAAAATTTGACG
Organism: Paraescarpia echinospica; assembly: GCA_020002185.1. Classification (NCBI taxonomy): domain Eukaryota; kingdom Metazoa; phylum Annelida; class Polychaeta; order Sabellida; family Siboglinidae; genus Paraescarpia; species Paraescarpia echinospica. The sequence goes on along the minus strand of CM034536.1, from coordinate 63,309 downwards.
AAGTAAAACTCGTTAGTCTACGGGAGATCGGCATGTATAATTTTCCTATAGCATCACGACCCGTCGCGCTATCGAGACGCTGTCTTCTGCTCCGTGTTCGCGCCGCCGAGGGGAAGCGTACGCTTCAAACCGAATCCCGATATTCGCAGTGTCACCGATTCCGTGAGTGATATGGTATAAATGCTGAAATTTGACTAAGTAAAACTCGTTAGTCTACGGGGGATCGGCATTTATAATTTTCCTATAGCATCACGACCCGTCGAGCTATCGAGACGCGGTCTGATGCTCCGTGTTCGCGCCGCTTAGGGCAAGCGTACGCTTCAAACCGCATCCCGATATTCGCAGCATCACCGATTCCGTGAGTGATTTGGTAAGAAATGCTGAAATTTGATTAAGTAAAACTCCTTAGTCTACGGGGGATCGGAATGATTTACTCCCGCCGTTTACCCGCGCTGATTTCTATGGCGAGCGAGGCATTTGGTAAAAAGGAAGTCATATTTACTCCCGCCGTTTACCCGCGCTTATTTCTCAAAATTGACGAAGTAAAACTCGTTAGTCTACGGGGGATCGGCATTTATAATTTTCCTATAGCATCACGACCCGTCGAGCTATCGAGACGCGGTCTGATGCTCCGTGTTCGCGCCGCTTAGGGCAAGCGTACGCTTCAAACCGCATCCCGATATTCGCAGCATCACCGATTCCGTGAGTGATTTGGTAAGAAATGCTGAAATTTGATTAAGTAAAACTCCTTAGTCTACGGGGGATCGGAATGATTTACTCCCGCCGTTTACCCGCGCTGATTTCTATGGCGAGCGAGGCATTTGGTACAAAGGAAGTCATATTTACTCCCGCCGTTTACCCGCGCTTATTTCTCAAAATTTGACGAAGTAAAACCCGTTAGTCTACGTGGGATCGGCATGTATAATTTTCCTATAGCATCACGACCCGTCGAGCTATCGAGACGCGGTCTGATGCTCCGTGTTCGCGCCGCCGAGGGCAAGCGTACCCTTCAAACCGCATCCCGATATTCGCAGTATCATCCATTCCGTGAGTGATTTGGTAAGAAATGCTGAAATTTGACTAAGTAAAACTCCATAGTCTACGAGGGATCGGAATGATTAACTCCCGCCGTTTACCCGCGCTGACTTCTATGGCGAGCGAGGCCTTTGGTATAAAGGGAGTCATATTTACTCCCGCCGTTTACCCGCGCTTATTTCAGAAAATTTGACGAAGTAAATCTCGTTAGTCTACGGGGGATCGACATGTATAATTTTACTATAGCATCACGACCCTTCGAGCTATCGAGACGCGGTGTGATGCTCCGTGTTTGCGCCGCCGAGGGCAAGCGTACGCTTCAAACTGCATCCCGATATTCGTAGCATCACCGATTGCGTGAGTGATTTGATAAGAAATGCTGAAATTTGACGAAGTAAAACGTGTTATTCTACGGGGGATCGGAATTATTTACTCCCGCCGTTTACCCGCGGTGATTTCTATGGCGAGCGAGGCATTTGGTATAAAGGGTGTCATATTTAATCCCGCCGTTTTCCCGCGCTTTTTTATGAAAATTTGACGAAGTAAAACTCGTTAGTCTACGGGGGATCGGCATGTATAATTTTCGTATAGCATTACGACCCTTCGAGCTATCGAGACGCGGTCTTCTGCTCCGTGTTCGCGTCGCCGAGGGGAAGCGTACGCTTCAAACCGCACCCCGATATTCGCAGTATCACCGATTCCGTGAGTGATTTGGTAAGAAATGCTGAAATGTGATTAAGTAAAACTCCTTAGTCTACGGGGGTTTGGAATGATTTACTCCCGCCGTTTACCTGCGCTGATTTCTATGGCGAGCGAGGCATTTGGTAAAAAAGGAATCATATTTACTCCCGCCGTTTACCCACGCTTATTTCTGAAAATTTGACGAAGTAAAACTCGTTAGTCTACGGGAGATCGGCATGTATAATTTTCGTATAGCATCACGACCCGTCGCGCTATCGAGACGCTGTCTTCTGCTCCGTGTTCGCGCCGCCGAGGGGAAGCGTACGCTTCAAACCGAATCCCGATATTCGCAGTGTCACCGATTCCGTGAGTGATTTGGTAAGAAATGCTGAAATGTGATTAAGTAAAACTCCTTAGTCTACGGGGGTTTGGAATGATTTACTCCCGCCGTTTACCTGCGCTGATTTCTATGGCGAGCGAGGCATTTGGTAAATAAGGAATCATATTTACTCCCGCCGTTTACCCACGCTTATTTCTGAAAATTTGACGAAGTAAAACTCGTTAGTCTACGGGAGATCGGCATGTATAATTTTCCTATAGCATCACGACCCGTCGAGCTATCGAGTCGCGGTCTGATGCTCCGTGTTCGCGCCGCCGAGGGCAAGCGTACGCTTCAAACTGCATCCCGATATTCGTAGTATCACCGATTGCGTGAGTGATTTGATAAGAAATGCTGAAATTTGACGAAGTAAAACTTGTTAGTCTACGGGGGATCGGAATTATTTACTCCCGCCGTTTACCCGCGCTGATTTCTATGGCGAGCGAGGCATTTGGTATAAAGGGTGTCATATTTAATCCCGCCGTTTACCCGCGCTTTTTTCTGAAAATTTGACGAAGTAAAACTCGTTAGTCTACGGGGGATCGGCATGTATAATTTTCCTATAGCATCACGACCCGTCGAGCTATCGAGACGCGTTCTTCTGCTCCGTGTTTGCGCCGCCGAGTGCAAGCGTATGCTTCAAACCGCATCCCGATATTCGCAGTATCATCCATTCCGTGAGTGATATGGTAAGAAATGCTGAAATTTGACTAAGTAAAACTCCTTTGTCTACGGGGGATCGGAATGATTTAATCCCGCCGTTTACCCGCGCTGATTTCTATGGCGAGCAAGGTATTTGGTACAAAGGGAGTCATATTTACTCCCGCCGTTTACCCGCGCTTATTTCTGAAAATTTGACGAAATAAAACCCGTTAGTCTACGTGGGATCGGCATGTATAATTTTCCTATAGCATCACGACCCTTCGAGCTATCGAGAAACGGTCTTCTGCTCCGTGTTCGCGCCGCCGAGGGCAAGCGTACGCTTTAAACCGCATCCCGATATTCGCAGTATCACCGATTGCGTGAGTGATTTGGTAAGAAATGCTGAAATTTGACTAAATAAAACTTGTTAGTTTACGGGGGATCGGAATGATTTACTCCAGCCGTTTACCCGAGCTGATTTCTATGGCGAGCGAGGCATTTGGTAAAAAAGGAGTCATATTTACTCCCGCCGTTCACCCACGCTTATTTCTGAAAATTTGACGAAGTAAAACTCGTTAGTCTACGGGGGATCGGCATGTATAATTTTCCTATAGCATCACGACCCGTCGCGCTATCGAGACGCTGTCTTCTGCTCCGTGTTTGCGCCGCCGAGGGGAAGCGTACGCTTCAAACCGCATCCCGATATTCGCAGTGTCACCGATTCCGTGAGTGATTTGGTATAAATGCTGAAATTTGACTAAGTAAAACTCGTTAGTCTACGGGGGATCGGCATGTATAATTTTCCTATACCATCACGACCCGTCGAGCTATCGAGACGCGGTCTGATGCTCCGTGTCCGCGCCGCCGAGGGCAAGCGTACCCTTCAAACCGCATCCCGATATTCGCAGTATCTTCCATTCCGTGAGTGATTTGGTAAGAAATGCTGAAATTTGACGAAGTAAAACTTGTTAGTCTACGGGGGATCGGAATTATTTACTCCCGCCGTTTACCCGCGCTGATATCTATGGAGAGCGAGGCATTTGGTATAAAGGAGTCATATTTACTCCCGCCGTTTACCCGTGCTTATTTCTGAAAATTTGACGAAGTAAAACCCGTTAGTCTACGTGGGATCGGCATGTATAATTTTCCTATAGCATCACGACCCTTCGGGCTATCGAGAAGCGGTCTGCTGCTCCGTGTTCGCGCCGCCGAGGGCAAGCGTACGCTTCAAACCGCATCCCGATATTCGCAGTATCACCGATTGCATGAGTGATTTGGTAAGAAATGCTTAAATTTGACTAAATAAAACTTGTTAGTTTACGGGGGATCCGAATGATTTACTCCAGCCGTTTACCCGCGCTGATTTCTATGGCGAGCGAGGCATTTAGTAAAAAAGGAGTCATATTTACTCCCGCCGTTTACCAACGCTTATTTCTGAAAATTTGACGAAGTAAAACTCGTTAGTCTACGGGGGATCGGCATGTATAATTTTCTTATAGCATCACGACCCGTCGAGCTATCGAGACGCGTTCTTCTGCTCCGTGTTTGCGCCGCCGAGGGCAAGCGTACACTTCAAACCGCATCCCGATATTCGCAGTATCACCGATTGCGTGAGTGATTTGGTAAGAAATGCTGAAATTTGAGTAAGTAAAACTCCTTAGTCTACGGGGGATTGGAATGATTTACTCCCGCCGTTTACTCGCGCTCACTTCTATGGCGAGCGAGGCCTTTGGTATAAAGGGAGTCATATTTACTCCCGCCGTTTACCCGCGCTTATTTCTGAAAATTTGACGAAGTAAAACTCGTTAGTCTACGGGGGATCGATTGTATAATTTTCCTATAGCATCAAGACCTATCGAGCTATCGAAACGCGGTCTGATGCTCCGTGTTCGCGCCGCCGAGGGCGAGCGTACGCTTCAACCCGCATCCCGATATTCACAGTATCATCCATTCCGTGAGTGATTTGGTAAGAAATGCTGAAATTTGACGAAGTAAAACTCCTTAGTCTACGGGGGATCGGAATGATTTACTCCCGCCGTTTACCCGCGCTGATTTCTATGGCGAGCAAGGCATTTGGTACAAAGGGAGTCATATTTACTCCCGCCGTTTAACCGCGCTTTTTTTCTGAAAATTTGACGATGTAAAACTCGTTAGTCTACGGGGGATCGGCATGTATAATTTTCCTATAGCATCACGACCCGTCGAGTTATCGAAACGCGGTCTGATGCTCCGTGTTCGCGCCGCCGAGGGGAAGCGTACGCTTCAAACCGCATCCCGATATTCGCAGTATCACCGATTCCGCGAGTGATTTGGTAAGAAATGCTGAAATTTGATTAAGTAAAACTCCTTTGTCTACGGGGGATTGGAATGATTTACTTCCGCCGTTTACCTGCGCTGATTTCTATGGCGAGCGAGGCATTTGGTAAAAGAGGAGTCATATTTACTCCCGCCGTTTACCCACGCTTATTTCGGAAAATTTGACGAAGTAAACCTCGTTAGTCTACGGGGGTACGGCATGTATAATTTTCCTATAGCATCACGACCCGTCGCGCTATCGAGACGCTGTCTTCTGCTCCGTGTTCGCCCCGCCGAGGGGAAGCGTACGCTTCAAACCGAATCCCGATATTCGCAGTGTCACCGATTCCATGAGTGATTTGGTATAAATGCTGAAATTTGACTAAGTAAAACTCATTAGTCTACGGTGGATCGGCATGTATAATTTTCCTATAGCATGATGACCCTTCGAGCTATCGAGACGCGGTCTGATGCACCGTGTTCGCGCCGCCGAGGGCAAGCGTACCCTTCAAACCGCATCCCGATATTCGCAGTATCATCCATTCCGTGAGTGATTTGGTAAGAAATGCTGAAATTTGACTAAGTAAAACTCCATAGTCTAGGAGGGATCGGAATGATTAACTCCCGCCGTTTACCCGCGCTGACTTCTATGGCGAGCGAGGCCTTTGGTATAAAGGGAGTCATATTTACTCCCGCCGTTTACCCGCGATTATTTCTGAAAATTTGACGAAGTAAAACTCGTTAGTCTACGGGGGATCGACATGTATAATTTTACTCTAGCATCACGACCCTTCGAGCTATCGAGACGCGGTGTGATGCTCCGTGTTCGCGCCGCCGAGGGCAAGCGTACGCTTCAAACTGCATCCCGATATTCGTAGCATCACCGATTGCGTGAGTGATTTGATAAGAAATGCTGAAATTTGACGAAGTAAAACGTGTTATTCTACGGGGGATCGGAATTATTTACTCCCGCCGTTTACCCGCGGTGATTTCTATGGCGAGCGAGGCATTTGGTATAAAGGGTGTCATATTTAATCCCGCCGTTTTCCCGCGCTTTTTTATGAAAATTTGACGAAGTAAAACTCGTTAGTCTACGGGGGATCGGCATGTATAATTTTCGTATAGCATCACGACCCTTCGAGCTATCGAGACGCGGTCTTCTGCACCGTGTTCGCGTCGCCGAGGGGAAGCGTACGCTTCAAACCGCACCCCGATATTCGCAGTATCACCGATTCCGTGAGTGATTTGGTAAGAAATGCTGAAATGTGATTAAGTAAAACTCCTTAGTCTACGGGGGTTTGGAATGATTTACTCCCGCCGTTTACCTGCGCTGATTTCTATGGCGAGCGAGGCATTTGGTAAAAAAGGAATCATATTTCCTCCCGCCGTTTACCCACGCTTATTTCTGAAAATTTGACGAAGTAAAACTCGTTAGTCTACGGGAGATCGGCATGTATAATTTTCCTATAGCATCACGACCCGTCGCGCTATCGAGACGCTGTCTTCTGCTCCGTGTTCGCGCCGCCGAGGGGAAGCGTACGCTTCAAACCGAATCCCGACATTCGCAGTGTCACCGATTCCGTGAGTGATATGGTATAAATGCTGAAATTTGACTAAGTAAAACTCGTTAGTCAACGGGGGATCGGCATTTATAATTTTCCTATAGCATCACGACCCGGCGAGCTATCGAGACGCGGTCTGATGCTCCGTGTTCGCGCCGCTTAGGGCAAGCGTACGCTTCAAACCGCATCCCGATATTCGCAGCATCAACGATTCCGTGAGTGATTTGGTAAGAAATGCTGAAATTTGATTAAGTAAAACTCCTTAGTCTACGGGGGATCGGAATGATTTACTCCCGCCGTTTACCCGCGCTGATTTCTATGGCGAGCGAGGCATTTGGTACAAAGGAAGTCATATTTACTCCCGCCGTTTACCCGCGCTTATTTCTCAAAATTTGACGAAGTAAAACCCGTTAGTCTACGTGGGATCGGCATGTATAATTTTCCTATAGCATCACGACCCGTCGAGCTATCGAGACGCGGTCTGATGCTCCGTGTTCGCGCCGCCGAGGGCAAGCGTACCCTTCAAACCGCATCCCGATATTCGCAGTATCATCCATTCCGTGAGTGATTTGGTAAGAAATGCTGAAATTTGACTAAGTAAAACTCCATAATCTACGGGGGATCGGAATGATTAACTCCCGCCGTTTACCCGCGCTGACTTCTATGGCGAGCGAGGCCTTTGGTATAAAGGGAGTCATATTTAATCCCGCCGTTTACCCGCGCTTATTTCTGAAAATTTGACGAAGTAGAACTCGTTAGTCTACGGGGGATCGGCATGCATAATTTTCCTATAGCATCACGACCCGTGGAGCTATCGAGACGCGGTCTGATGCTCCGTGTTCGCGCCGCCGAGGGCAAGCGTACCCTTCAAACCGCATCCCGATATTCGCAGTATCACCGATTGCCTGAGTGATTTGGTAAGAAATGCTGAAATTTGACGAAGTAAAACTTGTTAGTCTACGGGGGATCGGAATGATTTACTCCCGCCGTTTACCCGCGCTGATTTCTATGGCGAGCGAGGCATTTGGTATAAAGGAGTCATATTTACTCCCGCCGTTTACCCGCGCTTTTTTCTGAAAATTTGACGAAGTAAAACTCGTTAATCTGCGGGTCATCTGCATGTATAATTTTCCTATAGCATCACGACCCGTCGCGCTATCGAGACGCTGTCTTCTGCTCCGTGTTCGCGCCGCCGAGGGGAAGCGTACGCTTCAAACCGCATCCCGATATTCGCAGTGTCACCGATTCCGTGAGTGATTTGGTATAAATGCTGAAATTTGACTAAGTAAAACTCGTTAGTCTACGGTGGATCGGCATGTATAATTTTCCTATAGCATCACGACTCGTCGAGCTATCGAGACGCGGTCTGATGCTCCGAGTTCGCGCCGCCGAGGGCAAGCGTACGCTTTCAACCGTATCCCGATATTCGTAGTATCACCGATTGCGTGAGTGATTTGGTAAGAAATGCTGAAATTTGACGAAGTAAAACTTGTTAGTCTACGGGGGATCGGAATTATTTACTCCCGCCGTTTACCCGCGCTGATATCTATGGCGAGCGAGGCATTTGGTATAAAGGAGTCATATTTACTCCCGCCGTTTACCCGCGCTTATTTCTGAAAATTTGACAAAGTAAAACCCGTTAGTCTACGTGGGATCGGCATGTATAATTTTCCTATAGCATCACGACCCTTCGAGCTATCGCATCCCGATATTCGCAGTATCACCGATTGCGTGAGTGATTTGGTAAGAAATGCTGAAATTTGACTAAGTAAAACTCCTTAGTCTAAGGGGGATTGGAATGATTTACTCCCGCCGTTTACTCGCGCTCACTTCTATGGTGAGCGAGGCCTTTGGTATAAAGGGAGTCATATTTACTCCCGCCGTTTACCCGCGCTTATTTCTGAAAATTTGACGAACTAAAACTCGTTAGTCTACGGGGGATCGATTGTATAATTTTCCTATAGCATCAAGACCTATCGAGCTATCGAAACGCGGTCTGATGCTCCGTGTTCGCGCCGCCGAGGGCGAGCGTACGCTTCAACCCGCATCCCGATATTCGCAGTATCATCCATTCCGTGAGTGATTTGGTAAGAAATGCTGAAATTTGACGAATTAAAACTCCTTAGTCTACGGGGGATCGGAATGATTTACTCCCGCCGTTTACCCGCGCTGATTTCTATGGCGAGCAAGGCATTTGGTACAAAGGGAGTCATATTTACTCCCGCCGTTTAACCGCGCTTTTTTTCTGAAAATTTGACGAAGTAAAACTCGTTAGTCTACGGGGGATCGGCATGTATAATTTTCCTATGGCATCACGACCCGTCGAGTTATCGAAACGCGGTCTGATGCTCCGTGTTCGCCCCGCCGAGGGGAAGCGTACGCTTCAAACCGCATCCCGATATTCGCAGTATCACCGATTCCGTGAGTGATTTGGTAAGAAATGCTGAAATTTGATTAAGTAAAACTCCTTAGTCTACGGGGGATTGGAATGATTTACTTCCGCCGTTTACCTGCGCTGATTTCTATGGCGAGCGAGGCATTTGGTAAAAGAGGAGTCATGTTTACTCCCGCCGTTTACCCACGCTTATTTCGGAAAATTTGACGAAGTAAACCTCGTTAGTCTACGGGGGATCGGCATGTATAATTTTCCTATAGCATCACGACCCGTCGCGCTATCGAGACGCTGTCTTCTGCTCCGTGTTCGCCCCGCCGAGGGGAAGCGTACGCTTCAAACCGAATCCCGATATTCGCAGTATCACCGATTCCGTGAGTGATTTGGTATAAATGCTGAAATTTGACTAAGTAAAACTCGTTAGTCTACGGTGGATCGGCATGTATAATTTTCCTATAGCATTATGACCCTTCGAGCTATCGAGACGCGGTCTGATGCTCCGTGTTCGCGCCGCCGAGGGCAAGCGTACCCTTCAAACCGCATCCCGATATTCGCAGTATCATCCATTCCGTGAGTGATTTGGTAAGAAATGCTGAAATTTGACTAAGTAAAACTCCATAGTCTACGAGGGATCGGAATGATTAACTCCCGCCGTTTACCCGCGCTGACTTCTATGGCGAGCGAGGCCTTTGGTATAAAGGGAGTCATATTTACTCCCGCCGTTTACCCGCGCTTATTTCTGAAAATTTGACGAAGTAAAACACGTTAGTCTACGGGGGATCGACATGTATAATTTTATTATAGCATCACGACCCTTCGAGCTATCGAGACGCGGTGTGATGCTCCGTGTTCGCGCCGCCGAGGGCAAGCGTATGCTTCAAACTGCATCCCAATATTCGTAGCATCACCGATTGCGTGAGTGATTTGATAAGAAATGCTGAAATTTGACGAAGTAAAACGTGTTATTCTACGGGGGATCGGAATTATTTACTCCCGCCGTTTACCCGCGTTGATTTCTATGGCGAGCGAGGCATTTGGTATAAAGGGTGTCATATTTAATCCCGCCGTTTTCCCGCGCTTTTTTATGAAAATTTGACGAAGTAAAACTCGTTAGTCTACGGGGGATCGGCATGTATAATTTTCGTATATCATTACGACCCTTCGAGCTATCGAGACGCGGTCTTCTGCTCCGTGTTCGCGTCGCCGAGGGGAAGCGTACGCTTCAAACCGCACCCCGATATTCGCAGTATCACCGATTCCGTGAGTGATTTGGTAAGAAATGCTGAAATGTGATTAAGTAAAACTCCTTAGTCTACGGGGGTTTGGAATGATTTACTCCCGCCGTTTACCTGCGCTGATTTCTATGGCGAGCGAGGCATTTGGTAAAAAAGGAATCATATTTACTCCCGCCGTTTACCCACGCTTATTTCTGAAAATTTGACGAAGTAAAACTCGTTAGTCTACGGGAGATCGGCATGTATAATTTTCCTATAGCATCACGACCCGTCGCGCTATCGAGACGCTGTCTTCTGCTCCGTGTTCGCGCCGCCGAGGGGAAGCGTACGCTTCAAACCGAATCCCGATATTCGCAGTGTCACCGATTCCGTGAGTGATATGGTATAAATGCTGAAATTTGTCTAAGTAAAACTCGTTAGTCTACGGGGGATCGGCATTTATAATTTTCCTATAGCATCACGACCCGTCGAGCTATCGAGACGAGGTCTGATGCTCCGTGTTCGCGCCGCTTAGGGCAAGCGTACGCTTCAAACCGCATCCCGATATTCGCAGCATCACCGATTCCGTGAGTGATTTGGTAAGAAATGCTGAAATTTGATTAAGTAAAACTCCTTAGTCTACGGGGGATCGGAATGATTTACTCCCGCCGTTTACCCGCGCTGATTTCTATGGCGAGCGAGGCATTTGGTAAAAAGGAAGTCATATTTACTCCCGCCGTTTACCCGCGCTTATTTCTCAAAATTTGACGAAGTAAAACCCGTTAGTCTACGTGGGATCGGCATGTATAATTTTCCTATAGCATCACGACCCGTCGAGCTATCGAGACGCGGTCTGATGCTCCGTGTTCGCGCCGCCGAGGGCAAGCGTACCCTTCAAACCGCATCCCGATATTCGCAGTATCATCCATTCCGTGAGTGATTTGGTAAGAAATGCTGAAATTTGACTAAGTAAAACTCCATAATCTACGGGGGATCGGAATGATTAACTCCCGCCGTTTACCCGCGCTGACTTCTATGGCGAGCGAGGCCTTTGGTATAAAGGGAGTCATATTTACTCCCGCCGTTTACCCGCGCTTATTTCTGAAAATTTGACGAAGTAGAACTCGTTAGTCTACGGGGGATCGACATGTATAATTTTCCTATAGCATCACGACCCGTCGAGCTATCGAGACGCGGTCTGATGCTCCGTGTTCGCGCCGCCGAGGGCAAGCGTACGCTTCAAACTGCATCCCGATATTCGTAGTATCACCGATTGCGTGAGTGATTTGATAAGAAATGCTGAAATTTGACGAAGTAAAACTTGTTAGTCTACGGGGGATCGGAATTATTTACTCCCGCCGTTTACCCGCGCTGATTTCTATGGCGAGCGAGGCATTTGGTATAAAGGGTGTCATATTTAATCCCGCCGTTTACCCGCGCTTTTTTCTGAAAATTTGACGAAGTAAAACTCGTTAGTCTACGGGGGATCGGCATGTATAATTTTCCTATAGCATCACGACCCGTCGAGCTATCGAGACGCGTTCTTCTGCTCCGTGTTTGCGCCGCCGAGTGCAAGCGTATGCTTCAAACCGCATCCCGATATTCGCAGTATCATCTATTCCGTGAGTGATTTGGTAAGAAATGCTGAAATTTGACTAAATAAAACTTGTTAGTTTACGGGGGATCGGAATGATTTACTCCAGCCGTTTACCCGAGCTGATTTCTATGGCGAGCGAGGCATTTGGTAAAAAAGGAGTCATATTTACTCCCGCCGTTCACCCACGCTTATTTCTGAAAATTTGACGAAGTAAAACTCGTTAGTCTACGGGGGATCGGCATGTATAATTTTCCTATAGCATCACGACCCGTCGCGCTATCGAGACGCTGTCTTCTGCTCCGTGTTTGCGCCGCCGAGGGGAAGCGTACGCTTCAAACCGCATCCCGATATTCGCAGTGTCACCGATTCCGTGAGTGATTTGGTATAAATGCTGAAATTTGACTAAGTAAAACTCGTTAGTCTACGGGGGATCGGCATGCATAATTTTCCTATAGCATCACGACCCTTCGAGCTATCGAGACGCGGTCTGATGCTCCGTGTTCGCGCCGCCGAGGGCAAGCGTACCCTTCAAACCGCATCCCGATATTCGCAGTATCTTCCATTCCGTGAGTGATTTGGTAAGAAATTCTGAAATTTGACTAAGTAAAACTCCATAGTCTACGGGGGATCGGAATGATTTACTCCCGCCGTTTACCCGCGCTGATTTCTATGGCGAGCGAGGCATTTGGTATAAAGGAGTCATATTTACTCCCGCCGTTTACCCGCGCGTTTTTCTGAAAATTTGACGAAGTAAAATTCGTTAATCTGCGGGGGATCTGCATGTATAATTTTCCTATAGCATCACGACCCGTCGCGCTATCGAGACGCTGTCTTCTGCTCCGTGTTCGCGCCGCCGAGGGGAAGCGTACGCTTCAAACCGCATCCCGATATTCGCAGTGTCACCGATTCCGTGAGTGATTTGGTATAAATGCTGAAATTTGACTAAGTAAAACTCGTTAGTCTACGGTGGATCGGCATGTATAATTTTCCTATAGCATCACGACTCGTCGAGCTATCGAGACGCGGTCTGATGCTCCGAGTTCGCGCCGCCGAGGGCAAGCGTACGCTTTCAACCGTATCCCGATATTCGTAGTATCACCGATTGCGTGAGTGATTTGGTAAGAAATGCTGAAATTTGACGAAGTAAAACTTGTTAGTCTACGGGGGATCGGAATTATTTACTCCCGCCGTTTACCCGCGCTGATATCTATGGCGAGCGAGGCATTTGGTATAAAGGAGTCATATTTACTCCCGCCGTTTACCCGCGCTTATTTCTGAAAATTTGACAAAGTAAAACCCGTTAGTCTACGTGGGATCGGCATGTATAATTTTCCTATAGCATCACGACCCTTCGAGCTATCGCATCCCGATATTCGCAGTATCACCGATTGCGTGAGTGATTTGGTAAGAAATGCTGAAATTTGACTAAGTAAAACTCCTTAGTCTAAGGGGGATTGGAATGATTTACTCCCGCCGTTTACTCGCGCTCACTTCTATGGTGAGCGAGGCCTTTGGTATAAAGGGAGTCATATTTACTCCCGCCGTTTACCCGCGCTTATTTCTGAAAATTTGACGAAGTAAAACTCGTTAGTCTACGGGGGATCGATTGTATAATTTTCCTATAGCATCAAGACCTATCGAGCTATCGAAACGCGGTCTGATGCTCCGTGTTCGCGCCGCCGAGGGCGAGCGTACGCTTCAACCCGCATCCCGATATTCGCAGTGTCATCCATTCCGTGAGTGATTTGGTAAGAAATGCTGAAATTTGACGAATTAAAACTCCTTAGTCTACGGGGGATCGGAATGATTTACTCCCGCCGTTTACCCGCGCTGATTTCTATGGCGAGCAAGGCATTTGGTACAAAGGGAGTCATATTTACTCCCGCCGTTTAACCGCGCTTTTTTTCTGAAAATTTGACGAAGTAAAACTCGTTAGTCTACTGGGGATCGGCATGTATAATTTTCCTATGGCATCACGACCCGTCGAGTTATCGAAACGCGGTCTGATGCTCCGTGTTCGCGCCGCCGAGGGGAAGCGTACGCTTCAAACCGCATCCCGATATTCGCAGTATCACCGATTCCGTGAGTGATTTGGTAAGAAATGCTGAAATTTGATTAAGTAAAACTCCTTAGTCTACGGGGGATTGGAATGATTTACTTCCGCCGTTTACCTGCGCTGATTTCTATGGCGAGCGAGGCATTTGGTAAAAGAGGAGTCATGTTTACTCCCGCCGTTTACCCACTCTTATTTCGGAAAATTTGACGAAGTAAACCTCGTTAGTCTACGGGGGATCGGCATGTATAATTTTCCTATAGCATCACGACCCGTCGCGCTATCGAGACGCTGTCTTCTGCTCCGTGTTCGCCCCGCCGAGGGGAAGCGTACGCTTCAAACCGAATCCCGATATTCGCAGTATCACCGATTCCGTGAGTGATTTGGTATAAATGCTGAAATTTGACTAAGTAAAACTCGTTAGTCTACGGTGGATCGGCATGTATAATTTTCCTATAGCATGATGACCCTTCGAGCTATCGAGACGCGGTCTGATGCTCCGTGTTCGCGCCGCCGAGGGCAAGCGTACCCTTCAAACCGCATCCCGATATTCGCAGTATCATCCATTCCGTGAGTGATTTGGTAAGAAATGCTGAAATTTGACTAAGTAAAACTCCATAGTCTACGAGGGATCGGAATGATTAACTCCCGCCGTTTACCCGCGCTGACTTCTATGGCGAGCGAGGCCTTTGGTATAAAGGGAGTCATATTTACTCCCGCCGTTTACCCGCGCTTATTTCTGAAAATTTGACGAAGTAAAACTCGTTAGTCTACGGGGGATCGACATGTATAATTTTATTATAGCATCACGACCCTTCGAGCTATCGAGACGCGGTGTGATGCTCCGTGTTCGCGCCGCCGAGGGCAAGTGTATGCTTCAAACTGCATCCCAATATTCGTAGCATCACCGATTGCGTGAGTGATTTGATAAGAAATGCTGAAATTTGACGAATTAAAACGTGTTATTCTACAGGGGATCGGAATTATTTACTCCCGCCGTTTACCCGCGTTGATTTCTATGGCGAGCGAGGCATTTGGTATAAAGGGTGTCATATTTAATCCCGCCGTTTTCCCGCGCTTTTTTATGAAAATTTGACGAAGTAAAACTCGTTAGTCTACGGGGGATCGGCATGTATAATTTTCGTATAGCATCACGACCCTTCGAGCTATCGAGACGCGGTCTTCTGCTCCGTGTTCGCGTCGCCGAGGGGAAGCGTACGCTTCAAACCGCACCCCGATATTCGCAGTATCACCGATTCCGTGAGTGATTTGGTAAGAAATGCTGAAATGTGATTAAGTAAAACTCCTTAGTCTACGGGGGTTTGGAATGATTTACTCCCGCCGTTTACCTGCGCTGATTTCTATGGCGAGCGAGGCATTTGGTAAAAAAGGAATCATATTTACTCCCGCCGTTTACCCACGCTTATTTCTGAAAATTTGACGAAGTAAAACTCGTTAGTCTACGGGAGATCGGCATGTATAATTTTCCTATAGCATCACGACCCGTCGCGCTATCGAGACGCTGTCTTCTGCTCCGTGTTCGCGCCGCCGAGGGGAAGCGTACGCTTCAAACCGAATCCCGATATTCGCAGTGTCACCGATTCCGTGAGTGATATGGTATAAATGCTGAAATTTGACTAAGTAAAACTCGTTAGTCTACGGGGGATCGGCATGTATAATTTTCGTATAGCATTACGACCCTTCGAGCTATCGAGACGCGGTCTGATGCTCCGTGTTCGCGCCGCCGAGGGCAAGCGTACCCTTCAAACCGCATCCCGATATTCGCAGTATCATCCATTCCGTGAGTGATTTGGTAAGAAATGCTGAAATTTGACTAAGTAAAACTCCATAATCTACGGGGGATCGGAATGATTAACTCCCGCCGTTTACCCGCGCTGACTTCTATGGCGAGCGAGGCCTTTGGTATAAAGGGAGTCATATTTACTCCCGCCGTTTATCCGCGCTTATTTCTGAAAATTTGACGAAGTAGAACTCGTTAGTCTACGGGGGATCGACATGTATAATTTTCCTATAGCATCACGACCCGTCGAGCTACCGAGACGCGGTCTGATGCTCAGTGTTCGCGCCGCCGAGGGCAAGCGTACGCTTCAAACTGCATCCCGATATTCGTAGTATCACCGATTGCGTGAGTGATTTGATAAGATATGCTGAAATTTGACGAAGTAAAACTTGTTAGTCTACGGGGGATCGGAATTATTTACTCCCGCCGTTTACCCGCGCTGATTTCTATGGCGAGCGAGGCATTTGGTATAAAGGGTGTCATATTTAATCCCGCCGTTTACAAGCGCTTTTTTCTGAAAATTTGACGAAGTAAAACTCGTTAGTCTACGGGGGATCGGCATGTATAATTTTCCTATAGCATCACGACCCTTCGAGCTATCGAGACGCGTTCTTCTGCTCCGTGTTTGCGCCGCCGAGTGCAAGCGTATGCTTCAAACCGCATCCCGATATTCGCAGTATCATCCATTCCGTGAGTGATATGGTAAGAAATGCTGAAATTTGACTAAGTAAAACTCCTTTGTCTACGGGGGATCGGAATGATTTAATCCCGCCGTTTACCCGCGCTGATTTCTATGGCGAGCAAGGTATTTGGTACAAAGGGAGTCATATTTACTCCCGCCGTTTACCCGCGCTTATTTCTGAAAATTTGACGAAATAAAACCCGTTAGTCTACGTGGGATCGGCATGTATAATTTTCCTATAGCATCACGACCCTTCGAGCTATCGAGAAACGGTCTTCTGCTCCGTGTTCGCGCCGCCGAGGGCAAGCGTACGCTTTAAACCGCATCCCGATATTCGCAGTATCACCGATTGCGTGAGTGATTTGGTAAGAAATGCTGAAATTTGACTAAATAAAACTTGTTAGTTTACGGGGGATCGGAATGATTTACTCCAGCCGTTTACCCGAGCTGATTTCTATGGCGAGCGAGGCATTTGGTAAAAAAGGAGTCATATTTACTCCCGCCGTTCACCCACGCTTATTTCTGAAAATTTGACGAAGTAAAACTCGTTAGTCTACGGGGGATCGGCATGTATAATTTTCCTATAGCATCACGACCCGTCGCGCTATCGAGACGCTGTCTTCTGCTCCGTGTTTGCGCCGCCGAGGGGAAGCGTACGCTTCAAACCGCATCCCGATATTCGCAGTGTCACCGATTCCGTGAGTGATTTGGTATAAATGCTGAAATTTGACTAAGTAAAACTCGTTAGTCTACGGGGGATCGGCATGCATAATTTTCCTATAACATCACGACCCGTCGAGCTATCGAGACGCGGTCTGATGCTCCGTGTTCGCGCCGCCGAGGGCAAGCGTACCCTTCAAACCGCATCCCGATATTCGCAGTATCTTCCATTCCGTGAGTGATTTGGTAAGAAATTCTGAAATTTGACTAAGTAAAACTCCATAGTCTACGGGGGATCGGAATGATTTACTACCGCCGTTTACCCGCGCTGATTTCTATGGCGAGCGAGGCATTTGGTATAAAGGAGTCATATTTACTCCCGCCGTTTACCCGCGCTTTTTTCTGAAAATTTGACGAATAAAACTCGTTAATCTGCGGGGGATCTGCATGTATAATTTTCCTATAGCATCACGACCCGTCGCGCTATCGAGACGCTGTCTTCTGCTCCGTGTTCGCGCCGCCGAGGGGAAGCGTACGCTTCAAACCGCATCCCGATATTCGCAGTGTCACCGATTCCGTGAGTGATTTGGTATAAATGCTGAAATTTGACTAAGTAAAACTCGTTAGTCTACGGTGGATCGGCATGTATAATTTTCCTATGGCATCACGACTCGTCGAGCTATCGAGAAGCGGTCTTCTGCTCCGTGTTCGCGCCGCCGAGGGCGAGCGTACGCTTCAACCCGCATCCCGATATTAGTAGTATCATCCATTCCGTGAGTGATTTGGTAAGAAATGCTGAAATTTGACTAAGTAAAACTCCTTAGTCTACGGGGGATCGGAATGATTTACTCCCGCCGTTTACCCGCGCTGATTTCTATGGCGAGCAAGGCATTTGGTACAAAGGGAGTCATATTTACCCCCGCCGTTTAACCGCGCTTTTTTTCTGAAAATTTGACGAAGTAAAACTCGTTAGTCTACGGGGGATCGGCATGTATAATTTTCCTATAGCATCACGACCCTTCGAGCTATCGAGACGCGGTCTGATGCTCCGTGTTCGCGCCGCCGAGGGCAAGCGTACCCTTCAAACCGCATCCCGATATTCGCAGTATCATCCATTCCGTGAGTGATTTGGTAAGAAATGCTGAAATTTGACTAAGTAAAACTCCATAGTCTACGAGGGATCGGAATGATTAACTCCCGCTGTTTACCCGCGCTGACTTCTATGGCGAGCGAGGCCTTTGGTATAAAGGGAGTCATATTTACTCCCGCCGTTTACCCGCGCTTATTTCTGAAAATTTGACGAAGTAAAACTCGTTAGTCTACGGGGGATCGACATGTATAATTTTCCTATAGCATCACGACCCTTCGAGCTATCGAGACGCGGTGTGATGCTACGTGTTCGCGCCGCCGAGGGCAAGCGTACGCTTCAAACTGCATCCCGATATTCGTAGCATCACCGATTGCGTGAGTGATTTGATAAGAAATGCTGAAATTTGACGAAGTAAAACGTGTTATTCTACGGGGGATCGGAATTATTTACTCCCGCCGTTTACCCGCGTTGATTTCTATGGCGAGCGAGGCATTTGGTATAAAGGGTGTCATATTTAATCCCGCCGTTTTCCCGCGCTTTTTTCTGAAAATTTGACGAAATAAAACTCGTTAGTCTACGGGGGATCGGCATGTATAATTTTCGTATACCATCACGACCCTTCGCGCTATCGAGACGCGGTCTTCTGCTCCGTGTTCGCGTCGCCGAGGAGAAGCGTACGCTTCAAACCGCACCCCGATATTCGCAGTATCACCGATTCCGTGAGTGATTTGGTAAGAAATGCTGAAATGTGATTAAGTAAAACTCCTTAGTCTACGGGGGTTTGGAATGATTTACTCCCGCCGTTTACCTGCGCTGATTTCTATGGCGAGCGAGGCATTTGGTAAAAAAGGAATCATATTTACTCCCGCCGTTTACCCACGCTTATTTCTGAAAATTTGACGAAGTAGAACTCGTTAGTCTACGGGGGATCGACATGTATAATTTTCCTATAGCATCACGACCCGTCGAGCTATCGAGACGCGGTCTGATGCTCAGTGTTCGCGCCGCCGAGGGCAAGCGTACGCTTCAAACTGCATCCCGATATTCGTAGTATCACCGATTGCCTGAGTGATTTGATAAGAAATGCTGAAATTTGACGAAGTAAAACTTGTTAGTCTACGGGGGATCGGAATTATTTACTCCCGCCGTTTACCCGCGCTGATTTCTATGGCGAGCGAGGCATTTGGTATAAAGGGTGTCATATTTAATCCCGCCGTTTACCCGCGCTTTTTTCTGAAAATTTGACGAAGTAAAACTCGTTAGTCTACGGGGGATCGGCATGTATAATTTTCCTATAGCATCACGACCCGTCGAGCTATCGAGACGCGTTCTTCTGCTCCGTGTTTGCGCCGCCGAGTGCAAGCGTATGCTTCAAACCGCATCCCGATATTCGCAGTATCATCCATTCCGTGAGTGATATGGTAAGAAATGCTGACATTTGACTAAGTAAAACTCCTTTGTCTACGGGGGATCGGAATGATTTAATCCCGCCGTTTACCCGCGCTGATTTCTATGGCGAGCAATGTATTTGGTACAAATGGAGTCATATTTACTCCCGCCGTTTACCCGCGCTTATTTCTGAAAATTTGACGAAGTAAAACTCGTTAGTCTACGGGGGATCGACATGTATAATTTTCCTATAGCATCACGACCCTTCGAGCTATCGAGACGCGGTGTGATGCTCCGTGTTCGCGCCGCCGAGGGCAAGCGTACGCTTCAAACCGCATCCCGATATTCGCAGTATCACCGATTGCGTGAGTGATTTGGTAAGAAATGCTGAAATTTGACTAAGTAAAAATCCTTAGTCTACGGGGGATTGGAATGATTTACTCCCGCCGTTTACTCGCGCTCACTTCTATGGCGAGCGAGGCCTTTGGTATAAAGGGAGTCATATTTACTCCCGCCGTTTACCCGCGCTTATTTCTGAAAATTTGACGAAGTAAAACTTGTTAGTCTACGGGGGATCGATTGTATAATTTTCCTATAGCATCAAGACCTATCGAGCTATCGAAACGCGGTCTGATGCTCCGTGTTCGCGCCGCCGAGGGCGAGCGTACGCTTCAACCCGCATCCCGATATTCGCAGTATCATCCATTCCGTGAGTGATTTGGTAAGAAATGCTGAAATTTGACGAAGTAAAACTCCTTAGTCTACGGGGGATCGGAATGATTTACTCCCGCCGTTTACCCGCGCTGATTTCTATGGCGAGCAAGGCATTTGGTACAAAGGGAGTCATATTTACTCCCGCCGTTTAACCGCGCTTTTTTTCTGAAAATTTGACGAAGTAAAACTCGTTAGTCTACGGGGGATCGGCATGTATAATTTTCCTATAGCATCACGACCCGTCGAGCTATCGAGACGCGTTCTTCTGCTCCGTGTTTGCGCCGCCGAGTGCAAGCGTATGCTTCAAACCGCATCCCGATATTCGCAGTATCATCCATTCCGTGAGTGATATGGTAAGAAATGCTGAAATTTGACGAAGTAAAACTTGTTAGTCTACGGGGGATCGGAATTATTTACTCCCGCCGTTTACCCGCGCTGATATCTATGGCGAGCGAGGCATTTGGTATAAAGGAGTCATATTTACTCCCGCCGTTTACCCGCGCTTATTTCTGAAAATTTGACGAAGTAAAACCCGTTAGTCTACGTGGGATCGGCATGTATAATTTTCCTATAGCATCACGACCCTTCGAGCTATCGAGAAGCGGTCTTCTGCTCCGTGTTCGCGCCGCCGACGGCAAGCGTACGCTTCAAACCGCATCCCGATATTCGCAGTATCACCGATTGCGTGAGTGATTTGGTAAGAAATGCTGAAATTTGACTAAGTAAAACTCCTTAGTCTAAGGGGGATTGGAATGATTTACTCCCGCCGTTTACTCGCGCTCACTTCTATGGTGAGCGAGGCCTTTGGTATAACGGGAGTCATATTTACTCCCGCCGTTTACCCGCGCTTATTTCTGAAAATTTGACGAACTAAAACTCGTTAGTCTACGGGGGATCGATTGTATAATTTTCCTATAGCATCAAGACCTATCGAGCTATCGAAACGCGGTCTGATGCTCCGTGTTCGCGCCGCCGAGGGCGAGCGTACGCTTCAACCCGCATCCCGATATTCGCAGTATCATCCATTCCGTGAGTGATTTAGTAAGAAATGCTGAAATTTGACGAATTAAAACTCCTTAGTCTACGGGGGATCGGAATGATTTACTCCCGCCGTTTACCAGCGCTGATTTCTATGGCGAGCAAGGCATTTGGTACAAAGGGAGTCATATTTACTCCCGCCGTTTAACCGCGCTTTTTTTCTGAAAATTTCACGAAGTAAAACTCGTTAGTCTACGGGGGATCGGCATGTATAATTTTCCTATGGCATCACGACCCGTCGAGTTATCGAAACGCGGTCTGATGCTCCGTGTTCGCGCCGCCGAGGGGAAGCGTACGCTTCAAACCGCATCCCGATATTCGCAGTATCACCGATTCCGTGAGTGATTTGGTAAGAAATGCTGAAATGTGATTAAGTAAAACTCCTTAGTCTACGGGGGTTTGGAATGATTTACTCCCGCCGTTTACCTGCGCTGATTTCTATGACGAGCGAGGCATTTGGTAAAAAAGGAATCATATTTACTCCCGCCGTTTACCCACGCTTATTTCTGAAAATTTGACGAAGTAAAACTCGTTAGTCTACGGGGGATCGGCATTTATAATTTTCCTATACCATCACGACCCGTCGAGCTATCGAGACGCGGTCTGATGCTCCGTGTTCGCGCCGCTTAGGGCAAGCGTACGCTTCAAACCGCATCCCGATATTCGCAGCATCATCCATTCCGTGAGTGATTTGGTAAGAAATGCTGAAATTTGACTAAGTAAAACTCCATAATCTACGGGGGATCGGAATGATTAACTCCCGCCGTTTACCCGCGCTGACTTCTATGGCAAGCGAGGCCTTTGGTATAAAGGGAGTCATATTTACTCCCGCCGTTTACCCGCGCTTATTTCTGAAAATTTGACGAAGTAGAACTCGTTAGTCTACGGGGGAACGACATGTATAATTTTCCTATAGCATCACGACCCGTCGAGCTATCGAGACGCGGTCTGATGCTCCGTGCTCGCGCCGCCGAGGGCAAGCGTACGCTTCAAACTGCATCCCGATATTCGTAGTATCACCGATTGCGTGAGTGATTTGATAAGAAATGCTGAAATTTGACGAAGTAAAACTTGTTAGTCTACGGGGGATCGGAATTATTTACTCCCGCCGTTTACCCGCGCTGATTTCTATGGCGAGCGAGGCATTTGGTATAAAGGGTGTCATATTTAATCCCGCCGTTTACAAGCGCTTTTTTCTGAAAATTTGACGAAGTAAAACTCGTTAGTCTACGGGGGATCGGCATGTATAATTTTCCTATAGCATCACGACCCGTCGAGCTATCGAGACGCGTTCTTCTGCTCCGTGTTTGCGCCGCCGAGTGCAAGCGTATGCTTCAAACCGCATCCCGATATTCGCAGTATCATCTATTCCGTGAGAGATTTGGTAAGAAATGCTGAAATTTGACTAAATAAAACTTGTTAGTTTACGGGGGATCGGAATGATTTACTCCAGCCGTTTACCCGAGCTGATTTCTATGGCGAGCGAGGCATTTGGTAAAAAAGGAGTCATATTTACTCCCGCCGTTCACCCACGCTTATTTCTGAAAATTTGACGAAGTAAAACTCGTTAGTCTACGGGGGATCGGCATGTATAATTTTCCTATAGCATCACGACCCGTCGCGCTATCGAGACGCTGTCTTCTGCTCCGTGTTTGCGCCGCCGAGGGGAAGCGTACGCTTCAAACCGCATCCCGATATTCGCAGTGTCACCGATTCCGTGAGTGATTTGGTATAAATGCTGAAATTTGACTAAGTAAAACTCGTTAGTCTACGGGGGATCGGCATGCATAATTTTCCTATAGCATCACGACCCGTCGAGCTATCGAGACGCGGTCTGATGCTCCGTGTTCGCGCCGCCGAGGGCAAGCGTACCCTTCAAACCGCATCCCGATATTCGCAGTATCTTCCATTCCGTGAGTGATTTGGTAAGAAATTCTGAAATTTGACTAAGTAAAACTCCATAGTCTACGGGGGATCGGAATGATTTACTCCCGCCGTTTACCCGCGCTGATTTCTATGGCGAGCGAGGCATTTGGTATAAAGGAGTCATATTTACTCCCGCCGTTTACCCGCGCTTTTTTCTGAAAATTTGACGAAGTAAAACTCGTTAATCTGCGGGGGATCTGCATGTATAATTTTCCTATAGCATCACGACCCGTCGCGCTATCGAGACGCTGTCTTCTGCTCCGTTTTCGCGCCGCCGAGGGGAAGCGTACGCTTCAAACCGCATCCCGATATTCGCAGTGTCACCGATTCCGTGAGTGATTTGGTATAAATGCTGAAATTTGACTAAGTAAAACTCGTTAGTCTACGGTGGAACGACATCTATAATTTTCCTATAGCATCACGACCCGTCGAGCTATCGAGACGCGGTCTGATGCTCCGTGCTCGCGCCGCCGAGGGCAAGCGTACGCTTCAAACTGCATCCCGATATTCGTAGTATCACCGATTGCGTGAGTGATTTGATAAGAAATGCTGAAATTTGACGAAGTAAAACTTGTTAGTCTACGGGGGATCGGAATTATTTACTCCCGCCGTTTACCCGCTCTGATTTCTATGGCGAGCGAGGCATTTGGTATAAAGGGTGTCATATTTAATCCCGCCGTTTACCCGCGCTTTTTTCTGAAAATTTGACGAAGTAAAACTCGTTAGTCTACGGGGGATCGGCATGTATAATTTTCCTATAGCATCACGACCCTTCGAGCTATCGAGAAGCGGTCTTCTGCTCCGTGTTCGCGCCGCCGAGGGCAAGCGTACGCTTCAAACCGCATTCCGATATTCGCAGTATCACCGATTGCGTGAGTGATTTGGTAAGAAATGCTGAAATTTGACTAAATAAAACTTGTTAGTTTACGGGGGATCGGAATGATTTACTCCAGCCGTTTACCCGAGCTGATTTCTATGGCGAGCGAGGCATTTGGTAAAAAAGGAGTCATATTTACTCCCGCCGTTCACCCACGCTTATTTCTGAAAATTTGACGAAGTAAAACTCGTTAGTCTACGGGGGATCGGCATGTATAATTTTCCTATAGCATCACGACCCGTCGCGCTATCGAGACGCTGTCTTCTGCTCCGTGTTTGCGCCGCCGAGGGGAAGCTTACGCTTCAAACCGCATCCCGATATTCGCAGTGTCACCGATTCCGTGAGTGATTTGGTATAAATGCTGAAAATTGACTAAGTAAAACTCGTTAGTCTACGGGGGATCGGCATGCATAATTTTCCTATAGCATCACGACCCTTCGAGCTATCGAGACGCGGTCTGATGCTCCGTGTTCGCGCCGCCGAGGGCAAGCGTACCCTTCAAACCGCATCCCGATATTCGCAGTATCTTCCATTCCGTGAGTGATTTGGTAAGAAATTCTGAAATTTGACTAAGTAAAACTCCATAGTCTACGGGGGATCGGAATGATTTACTCCCGCCGTTTACCCGCGCTGATTTCTATGGCGAGCGAGGCATTTGGTATAAAGGAGTCATATTTACTCCCGCCGTTTACCCGCGCTTTTTTCTGAAAATTTGACGAAGTAAAACTCGTTAATCTGCGGGGGATCTGCATGTATAATTTTCCTATAGCATCACGACCCGTCGCGCTATCGAGACGCTGTCTTCTGCTCCGTTTTCGCGCCGCCGAGGGGAAGCGTACGCTTCAAACCGCATCCCGATATTCGCAGTGTCACCGATTCCGTGAGTGATTTGGTATAAATGCTGAAATTTGACTAAGTAAAACTCGTTAGTCTACGGTGGATCGGCATGTATAATTTTCCTATAGCATCACGACTCGTCGAGCCATCGAGACGCGGTCTGATGCTCCGAGTTCGCGCCGCCGAGAGCAAGCGTACGCTTTCAACCGTATCCCGATATTCGTAGTATCACCGATTGCGTGAGTGATTTGGTAAGAAATGCTGAAATTTGACGAAGTAAAACTTGTTAGTCTACGGGGGATCGGAATTATTTACTCCCGCCGTTTACCCGCGGTGATATCTATGGCGAGCGAGGCATTTGGTATAAAGGAGTCATATTTACTCCCGCCGTTTACCCGCGCTTATTTCTGAAAATTTGACGAAGTAAAACCCGTTAGTCTACGTAGGATCGGCATGTATAATTTTCCTATAGCATCACGACCCTTCGAGCTATCGAGAAGCGGTCTTCTGCTCCGTGTTCGCGCCGCCGAGGGCAAGCGTACGCTTCAACCCGCATCCCGATATTAGCAGTATCATCCATTCCGTGAGTGATTTGGTAAGAAATGCTGAAATTTGACGAAGTAAAACTCTTTAGTCTACGGGGGATCCGAATGATTTACTCCCGCCGTTTACCCGCGCTGATTTCTATGGCGAGCAAGGCATTTGGTACAAAGGGAGTCATATTTACTCCCGCTGTTTAACCGCGCTTTTTTTCTGAAAATTTGACGAAGTAAAACTCGTTAGTCTACGGGGGATCGGCATGTATAATTTTCCTATAGCATCACGACCCGTCGAGCTATCGAGACGCGGTCTGATGCTCCGTGTTCGCGCCGCCGAGGGCAAGCGTACCCTTCAAACCGCATCCCGATATTCGCAGTATCATCCATTCCGTGAGTGATTTGGTAAGAAATGCTGAAATTTGACTAAGTAAAACTCCATAGTCTACGGGGGATCGGAATGATTAACTCCCGCCGTTTACCCGCGCTGACTTCTATGGCGAGCGAGGCCTTTGGTATAAAGGGAGTCATATTTACTCCCGCCGTTTACCCGCGCTTATTTCTGAAAATTTGACGAAGTAAAACTCGTTAGTCTACGGGGGATCGACATGTATAATTTTCCTATAGCATCACGACCCTTCGAGCTATCGAGACGCGGTGTGATGCTCCGTGTTCGCGCCGCCGAGGGCAAGCATACGCTTCAAACTGCATCCCGATATTCGTAGCATCACCGATTGCGTGAGTGATTTGATAAGAAATGCTGAAATTTGACGAAGTAAAACGTGTTATTCTACGGGGGATCGGAATTATTTACTCCCGCCGTTTACCCGCGTTGATTTCTATGGCGAGCGAGGCATTTGGTATAAAGGGTGTCATATTTAATCCCGCCGTTTTCCCGCGCTTTTTTCTGAAAATTTGACGAAGTAAAACTCGTTAGACTACGGGGGATCGACATGTATAATTTTCGTATAGCATCACGACCCTTCGAGCTATCGAGACGCGGTCTGATGCTCCGTGTTCGCGCCGCCGAGGGCAAGCGTACGCTACAAACTGCATCCCGATATTCGTAGTATCACCGATTGCGTGAGTGATTTGTTAAGAAATGCTGAAATTTGACGAAGTAAAACTTGTTAGTCTACGGGGGATCGGAATTATTTACTCCCGCCGTTTACCCGCGCTGATTTCTATGGCGAGCGAGGCATTTGGTATAAAGGGTGTCATATTTAATCCCGCCGTTTACCCGCGCTTTTTTCTGAAAATTTGACGAAGTAAAACTCGTTAGTCTACGGGGGATCGGCATGTATAATTTTCCTATAGCATCACGACCCGTCGAGCTATCGAGACACGTTCTTCTGCTCCGTGTTTGCGCCACCGAGTGCAAGCGTATGCTTCAAACCGCATCCCGATATTCGCAGTATCATCCATTCCGTGAGTGATATGGTAAGAAATGCTGACATTTGACTAAGTAAAACTCCTTTGTCTACGGGGGATCGGAATGATTTAATCCCGCCGTTTACCCGCGCTGATTTCTATGGCGAGCAATGTATTTGGTACAAATGGAGTCATATTTACTCCCGCCGTTTACCCGCGCTTATTTCTGAAAATTTGACGAAGTAAAACTCGTTAGTCTACGGGGGATCGACATGTATAATTTTCCTATAGCATCACGACCCTTCGAGCTATCGAGACGCGGTGTGATGCTCCGTGTTCGCGCCGCCGAGGGCAAGCGTACGCTTCAAACCGCATCCCGATATTCGCAGTATCACCGATTGCGTGAGTGATTTGGTAAGAAATGCTGAAATTTGACGAAGTAAAACTCCTTAGTCTACGGGGGATTGGAATGATTTACTCCCGCCGTTTACTCGCGCTCACTTCTATGGCGAGCGAGGCCTTTGGTATAAAGGGAGTCATATTTACTCCCGCCGTTTACCCGCGCTTATTTCTGAAAATTTGACGAAGTAAAACTTGTTAGTCTACGGGGGATCGATTGTATAATTTTCCTATAGCATCAAGACCTATTGAGCTATCGAAACGCGGTCTGATGCTCCGTGTTCGCGCCGCCGAGGGCGAGCGTACGCTTCAACCCGCATCCCGATATTCGCAGTATCATCCATTCCGTGAGTGATTTGGTAAGAAATGCTGAAATTTGACGAAGTAAAACTCCTTAGTCTACGGGGGATCGGAATGATTTACTCCCGCCGTTTACCCGCGCTGATTTCTATGGCGAGCAAGGCATTTGGTACAAAGGGAGTCATATTTACTCCCGCCGTTTAACCGCGCTTTTTTTCTGAAAATTTGACGAAATAAAACTCGTTAGTCTACGGGGGATCGGCATGTATAATTTTCCTATAGCATCACGACCCGTCGAGTTATCGAAACGCGGTCTGATGCTCCGTGTTCGCGCCGCCGAGGGGAAGCGTACGCTTCAAACCGCATCCCGATATTCGCAGTATCACCGATTCCGTGAGTGATTTGGTAAGAAATGCTGAAATTTGATTAAGTAAAACTCCTTTGTCTACGGGGGATTGGAATGATTTACTTCCGCCGTTTACCTGCGCTGATTTCTATGGCGAGCGAGGCATTTGGTAAAAGAGGAGTCATATTTACTCCCGCCGTTTACCCACGCTTATTTC
>CM034536.1:0-34276 GCA_020002185.1 Paraescarpia echinospica | reverse complement strand
CACTTCACTCATATCCTTATCTTTTTTTCAATTATCGTTGCGCATACTTCATCCAACCCAGGCATTTTGTTTTAGGAAAAAAGTTAGCGTTCACGTCAGTGCATACATCTTAAAATGTGACTTTTACCGCAAATTTCCCTAATATCTATACATCTCGTGTGTCCTGATCCCCAGCGATCTTATACAACGTTTTATTTCGCGCTTTTAACGTTTCATTTATCGTTTGTAAAAATCCATTGTTCTCCGTTCACATTCCAACTCGTTAAGTCACGCGCAACATATATCACACATGTGCGCTTAACGCATTCCGTTTACTCTCCGGGGAATTTGTTTTAGGAAAAAAAGCTAACGTTCACGTCAGTGCATTCATCGTCAAATGTGACTTTTACCGCAAATTTCTCTAATATATACGCATCTCGTGTTTCCTGACCCCCCAGTGATCGTATATAACGTTTAATTTCGTACTTTTAACGTTTCGTTTAACGTTTGTAAAAATCCCTTTGTTCTCCGTTCACATGTCAATCAAAATCAGTCGTAGTGTCATGCGCCGCCGCCACCGCTGTTTTCACGACGCGCACATTTCATACACGCTTTTACAACCACGCAAACACGTCGTCTCCACCCATCGCTCTAACAACATGTCCACAACGAAACCACGGTAAGACAGTGCATACATTTTATTTAAATGCACGTTTTTATTGTTGTAACGTATTTAAACAGTGCTTACTATAACATGCATGCATTTTATTTAAATGCACGTTTTTATTGTTGTATTATTTAAATGTTTTTACTAGTATGCACGTTTTTATTGTTGTAATGCATGTTTTTACTAGTTTTACCGTTTAAACATGCATGCATTTTATTTAAATGCACGTTTTTATTGTTATTTAAACACATGTATTTTTAACATGCATGCATTTTATTTAAATGCACGTTTTTATTGTTGTTTTATTTAAATTGTTTTTATCGTTTAAATGCATGTTTTTATTGTTGTATTATTTAATGCATACTAGTACGCATTTTACCGTTTAAACATGCATGCATTTTATTTATAAGTACATTTTATTTAAACAATGTATTTTACCAAGACAGTATTTTATTTCAATTTACTATCTCACTCATTTTATTCATCCTTTGTCTATTTCATAGACCGATCCAACTGCCTACAAGGGACACATATACCCCGCGTAGGCCGATTGTGCTCCCCGACGCGTCGACGACAAAGTCAACACGAACAACATGCGAGGTCGCGCCGTCCGTCCGTGCGCCTTCGCCAGCACCTGTTACGCCGTCGCCCAATGTCACAGCAGCAGCAGCTTACTACAGTGACGATGATGAGATTGTCCCCGATCTAGCGCGAGTCTTTCTCGTCAAGCTACCAAACGGCTTATGGAGGACGATAACGCCTCCAGAACTCTATCGGCGGGAAGGCTTCGGTCCTCCGCCGGAGATCGACTCCCCGCCCGCGACCGACAGGCGACAACCCGTCGGTCGCGGGCGAACGCTGCAATATTACACACAATAAATATTCCAGTCACTACTCACGTTTTCACGCGTCTATTTTCAATGCATAAACACCCTACTGAATGTTAGTGTATTTATGCATTTGATAATCCCACGACTAGACGTATTTAAACGCATTGCTTTCGTTTTAATCCGTCCACCAGAACAACGCCGTTAGCCAGCTATGCTGTCATCCAGGGGTCAAAGACCAGTAGGGCAGCAGCCCTTATCGCTGCAGCAGTCGTCGTCGCTCCTCTTGCTGTCAACATCACATACGGGGACATCTCAACGTTTATACAATGGTTTTAATACACAATGGTTAGCGTGGTTAGCTTATGTCAGCACAACTCCTACGTATTGCTTACGTCAGCACAACTCCTACCCCAGCGTATTGGTCCACTTCACTTTAGCGTCGAAACTAAACTTATATACTTTAGCACGAAACTAAACTTATATACTTTATTATTAAACGCATTATTGCTTACGTCAGCGCGCTCTAGGTACGGCGTTGATCGCTAGGACTAAAATACTCTCTGCACTCACCGCCAGGTGGCATCTCTCTAGTGTACTGTCAATCATCCAATTAGTATCAAATTACATCGTACGATCTAAACTTATATACTTTAGCATGGTTATAAAGTACGAAACTAAACTTATATACTTTATTATTAAACGCATTATTGCTTACGTCAGCGCGCTCTAGGTACGGCGTTGATCGCTAGGACTAAAATACTCTCTGCACTCACCGCTAGGTGGCATCTCTCTAGTGTACTGTCAATCATCCAATTAGTATCAAATTACATCGCTCATCAATCACGTTTTTTATAAGTAGGTTTCCCAAACTCATTAGTGTCAAACACAAAGCCTTTGATCTTTTTTATACATAGGATTTGTCTCGCATTATTGCTGACTCAGCGGTGTGCCCGATTCGTTTAGTGGTCATTAAATTCTTTTTTATAAGTAGGCTTTTGAGATCGTACAGCTCTCACTATCTACTACCGTCGATGACTGCCTCCGGCTTGCCACAACAGACCACCTACCGGCTTCAACTCGAGCTGCATGCATCACTCGGTAAGCTTAAAGGTTAAGCACGGCAGTGGAATTAGGGGTTCTAAAATGAGCAAAATAGCGTGATATGATTAATGGTAGGCCCCCAACCGTCTCTGCAATTGCTTTTACACCACAGTTGTATACGTTGACTGTCGGGTTTGGGGCCAAACTTTGTTACCCGATAGTTAACCCTACTATCATTTAGTGGTGATTCAGTTACTACAGTTAAAACAAAGTTGGATTTCCTAACAGTCCCGCCCTACTAAATATGCAATATAAATATTATAATCAATGTAATCATAAATAACAGTTAATACAAATATATAACCTTTTCATGTATATAACCTGAACTAAATATTTCTCTTATAGATTAGAAGCATTAGAGAGGCATACAAGGAAGGCAAATGGAACTTTGTTACCAGAGAGTGCTGCTGAAGAATTACTGCAGTCGCTGGGGCCAATCATAGAAGAATTTAGGAAAGGAAATGTTGAAAGTCAAGGTAAGAAAATAAATTAAGTAACTTTTAAAGTGAATTCGAACACAAACTATTCAATGACGATGTGTATTGGTGTTACATACCGAGTGTGATATGAATTGAAAGGAAACTGTATGTTGCTAATCACAGTGTGTTAGCTTTCATTTGTCAAAGGTCATTCGGTAAAAGTAGTGTTATACATGTGTATCCTGGTGGTATTGCATGTTGAAGCTGTAAACTCTACTTCTCTAATCAAGAACATGCATCATAAATATTTCAGGTTACCAACTCACTTCCACACAATAATAATACAATTATAATAATAAGCTTTACTCAGCTATAACAATACAAGTAATTTTATTCTATTACAACTCATCCACACCTACATACAATACATAACATGGTACAGAAAGAATATTAACAAATACAATTATTATATTTTATTGTATATTATATACATACATACTTTCATTTAATGTGATGACACATCAACCGTACAGTCAAATGAATGTCTTAGTGTGATTGGTCGTCTCCTGTTATGCATGCATTTTGCAGTGCGGAGCGGTTACCATTCTGAAAGGACCGAGAGACCAAGATCAATGCGAGGTGCCCCAAGATTTGCCATTAGTAATCAACAGCTTCGTTTCTTGTTCCAATGTGGGTTTACTGCACCACGCATGAGCCAGCTGCTCGGCGTCTCTGTGAGGACTGTTAAACGGAGGTTAAGGTAATCCTGTGAAGAAATATGTATGTCACTAACAAATTAACTTATTCAGATCCTTTATGTTTTGTATTTTACATTTAATTTAATCTAGCAGTGAACCTGTTTCAAAATAACTACTGTAAAAACTACTCATTTTCCCGGTCAATATGAATGCAGTATACATATATATATGGTTTCTGAATAAAATATTATTATATGTTATCTTTGGGACACAAAGGCATGCACGCACACATATTTCCTGTTCCTGCCATGTTGACAATGAAATAAAGCAGATATATGCATTCATGTCACAATCATAAATTAATAACTATGTACACATGAGAAATAACCAAATATATGTGCTTTTCTCATGATTTCGTTATAAATAAATAGTATGTCATACAAAAGTGAGGAATTAATATTAATTCTACATTACGCCTGACCACTCAACAAGTATGATACCAATGGTGTGTATTAAGACAAAAAAATACGGTATGAAACAGTTCAGACCTCACTAATGTTATACGTTTATCATGTATAGCATTCAAACAATGTTTCATGCATCTTAAAAGTAATTCAATGAACTCCTAATTACATGGTGACTAAATAATTATTGTCTATTAAAAAACATTCAACAATTGCAGGACGTGTGGCTTGAACCTGAGGGGAGGATTCACTCGCATGCCTGATGACGAGCTTGACAGGACTGTGAAGAACTGCATTGGTGAGAATCAACGAATTGGTCCAAATGCTGTAAAAGCAAGACTATTCTCACAGGGCATCAATGTGCAGAGGTGGCGGGTGCGAAATAGTATGATGCGTGTGGATGAAGGAGGCATTGCTCTCGGGGCTGCAATGACCATTCAGCGTCGCACATACACTGTTGCTGGCCCTAACTCTATCTGGCACATAGACGGCAGCCATAAGCTAATCAGGTGCGTGTACAAACTACAAACTTTGAAAAACAAACCTTGCATGACAACAACGTAGATAACATAAAATAATATAAATAAATAATGTGTATTCTAGGTTATGTAAATCACAGGAAATTAGTAAAGTTATGTAATGATAATAGTGTTGTATTAGTCAAGGCCTTGTTGCATAAATCTGGCATTGTTATATTATCATCATTATAACTCATAGTTTTACATGCATAACTACAATATATTCCATAAGTAATATTACTAAAGAAACAGTGGCAATGTTAGTGGCCATGAACAGAATGCACTGGTACAATGCCGACACTAAAACTAGTAAGTACTGTGTTAATTCTTGGTGAAAGACACAAAATGTCTTTTGCAGGTGGACATTTTTGATTCATGGAGGAATTGATGGATTTAGTCGGTTGCTTGTTTTTCTGCAAGCATCCCCCAACAACATTAAATCCACTGTACTGAGGCATTTTCTCGCAGCCACGAGCATCTATGGTTTACCATCAAGGGTGCGAGTTGACCATGGTGGCGAAAATAATGAAATCTGCGATCTAATGGAGTTGCTACAAGGAAGGGTAAGAGGATCTGCAATCAGAGGCACCAGTGTGCACAACCAGCGCATTGAACGTGTGTGGGTGGACACCTGGAATGGGGCCACCAATCTCTACTATGACCTGTTCCATTTCCTAGAACATCAAGGTTCCCTTGATATAAACAATCAGAACCACGTGTGGGCACTGCACTACGTATTTCTGCCCCGTATTAATCGGGAATTGCAGGCCTTTGTTGCCCAATGGAACAATCACGGCCTGAGAACTGAGCACTATCAAACGCCTGTACAACTGTTTGTGGGGCGCAGTCTGGAGCTCGCCAACACAGACCTGACAGCCATGAACAACATCTTCCGAGAGGCAGACAGTGTGTCTACCTCAGGAGTAGATGGCATCGAGTGGAACGAGTCTGCTTCTGGGACTGTGGACGTAAGTGAAGTGTCATGTCCAATCTCGGCGCAAGCAGTGCTAAGATTGCAACAAACTGTAGATCCGTTGTGTGAATCTCCTGACCTTGGGATTGACCTGTACTTGCAAGTGTGCCAGTTTATTACAGATAATGTGTAGCATCACTGCTGTGTCGTCCATGCAACTGGGTTAGTTTAGTATGAGCCACAGTCACGACAACTGCCAAGTACCGATAGAGAGCAATGGTAAACATAACACACATATCACACCACACAAATGTTACTATGTAATATGTATTCAATGTTGAGGTATGTCTTCCTTGCATAGCAATTACTCTTTGACTACCCGCAAAGGTCTGTATAACAAAATGCATGTGTTAAAGCTGCTTCCAAAACTTGCTTATGTCATCATGCAATGCGTCACTACCGAGTACTTATTCCGATTAATTAACAAAAGTAAATGACACATTTACACAATGAACCCACTCTGTTGTTGTGGATTACTGTTTTGATTTTTTGTTACAAATATTAGTATATGTATAAACTAATATTATATTACGGTAGCAGCTTTAAAATGCACTCCCCACTCTACCATTTACCAAAAAAATCACTGCATACAATGCAGCTTGAAAAGAAGTTGGTACTTTTCTCAGAGTTAGTGATGTCCGAGTGTGAAGCATACATTGTCACCCGACATATGCATGTGTTCACATCTGGATATCTCTGTCGTTCAACGTGGTTGAATGTTATTGATGGAGGCATGTCAAACCCCTCAGCTGGAACTCGATCTGCCCCAGTGATCCAGCGCATGACATCAGCAATTGACAACTTGCGTCCCCTGCAGGCGACATCACCAGCTGAAATGCAAAGTCATTCAGAAGTCATGTAAATTCTTTACTACTTGTATTATATTATATGCACATTTCCACATTTACTATGTCGAAGATTATGTGTATTAATGTTAGATTTTCAGAGTTATTACATTTACTCGCTTCATCAGAGACTGTTAGTGGTGTTTGAACACAGCTACACGAGGCATTCATAGTTCATGTAGAACATCTCACTATGCTTTTTGCATTATCCTGTTTTCATGAAATTTACGAAAGCGTGATACTCATGTGTAAGGAATTACGCCAAAATATATTATGTATTATGGATTGAACATTAATTCTGGTAAACTATTTATGTAAACTTGTTTTACAGTCTATATGAAATAGAAGACATATATTTTAATTTCCTATTTATGATGTACAGTGGAACCTCACTATCATGGCCACACTCAGGACTGGACAAAAGTGACCAAATCAATGAGGTGACCATATTAGTGAGACTAAATTCCTATACTTTTCTATTACTGAAATAATTAGGGTGGCCTTAATTGTAAGGTGGGTGTATTATAGAGGTGAGCATAAATTGAGGTTCAACTGTATTAGCGGTTATATGAAACATACCCTCAACAGCCATGAGGAAGTAGTGCCAGTTGAGGGCAATCTCCTCCTCGACATATCGGCTGCTGCTTCCTTCAGGGGACAGTTTTATCTGAATCAAACTTTCCAAAGCAGCAGCAGAGTCGACCCTTGTGACTGGCTGATCCTGCAGGAGGAACTGTCCCACTACGCCTCCGTGCTGACGACACAAGTTCAACACCCCAAGTGTTTCCAATCCTGAAATATTCAGGCATTCAGACTTGTGAACCTCCATGTTTCAGATGTTTATGTACAGTCACAGTGAAATACTAACCACACACAAGTAATAATACCTGCACATTAATTTGGTTTACCTTAAGTAACATTTACTCAGTCATTTTGGTCCAATAAGAAAATAAATGTTATTAGTTTACATTGATGTAATCCAAATTGACTTAATAATTATATATTCATATCACAAAGTAATTGAGTTGCATTCTTAGTAACTGTAATTCATTCATATGTGGTAAACTATCTATTTCAGATGAAGATGTGTCTACTCATAGTTAACTAACAAACACATGCATCAACAAACTTGACATAAGACGAGAAATGTCATTAACACTACTACCTACCCTCAGCAAATTGATCAAGTTCAATTCAATACCTAAATTCAATACCTCAAATTTACATTATTACTAAATAGTCACCAGTGAAGCTTCATGTTACACTTCTCTCTCCAACTGTTACAGGAAAAGGCTTAACGCCATCTCAGGTCTATTTATTTGCTAGCATGTTATTCTTATTTACTGGAACAGTTACGACTACATAAATATGTTTTATGAGACTGTTAGATAAACAAATTGTTGTGGTAACATCATGCCAAACAGCACAGAGCAGTTTTTACTTGTGGAATTAGAAAGCATGCAGTAAAGCATCAATATATGTAATACAATACTAACTGAACATCTAAGCCCTGTGTAATGTGACCGGAAACACTTACCTCGCGCAAGGCCGCCTGTACCAATGGATCCGGCACGTCATCAATGTTGCCAGCATCAAGGCTCCCACGAATAAGATAGTTCATGACTGGAGTGGACAAGCACTGAAGGCCCGACCCTCCCTGCAGGGCTGTCAGGGCAACAAGTTGTCCCAACTGTCTGAAGGTACCACGCTGCAGACTTGCAGTGTCATGGCACAAAGTCTTCCTGCCAGGAGTGCCCTGCACGAAGGATGATCCCCGTATGTCGTTCATGAGGAGGGAAGAGTACTCTCTCCTTGGGCCACCGTGGTCTTGGCCAGACTCCCCCAGAAACTGTACTCTCAGCGGTCGCTGTAACAAAATGCAACCAATTTTATATGTATTTGAGAACAATTTAACTGTCCTCTATGAATTGTATTATAAACATATTATAAATTGATTTTAATACGATAATTGGCTATTTATTTTGTGGAATAAAAATAACTGTTGATTTTTGGAAAAAAGCGTACGAAAGCATCCGACCCCTCCCCCCTTGCGTACGGTTTGTACGCTTCGAGAAATGTCGACAATTTGGGACGACCCCTTAACAGTCCGACCGATGTATGAGACATCGATTGCACTTTGTTTAATTAAATTTGTCCGTGTTTGGTATTTATATCATGCTTATTCACACTTAGTCTTTTGTTTCTGCTTGAGCATAAGCAAAGAAAGTCAATTGATTACATGAAAGAACCACTACGTATCCATGAATAAAAGTGATTTACAGATATCTAATTGTTATTACACGTACCTTTATTGATAGTAAACATACAAAGGTCCTGGAACTTGGAAAAAACATATTTTGAGTATTGGTATAGGTGCCATACCTCCCCATAAAACAGGTAATTAATGAAGTGTGCACATACACTGAAACATTTTACGTTCTCCTTCTGCCTTCTTGTGCCTGTCTTCAGGAAGGTCAGGTGGCGTAGCGAGTCTTCGAGGACCCTCTTCCTCCGAACCGTCATTGTAAAGAACATTTCAGTGTCTGCCTGTATGACGGTGCTGACATGAATATTAATCAGCTCAGCCACGCTAAAAATGTCAATTATATAACATTGGTGAATGAAATGGTAACATGTTATTTGTATGAAAGACAATGGTGTTAACTTTTTTCAATTATGAAAGAATTAATTTACATATATTGTTGTTGTTCTCCTTTTCTGTCCCTGTATGTCCTGGGTGAGGCGGGCTTCAATGGTGGTCCTCTAAATGTGTTTCCTCCACCAAACGTCTCCACTCCCCTACAGCTTTCACTGTCACTCTCTTAATTTACAATGACGCATGTAACAGTCAGGGTAGGCATTAGGGATCGCTGAAAGAGGGGGTGAATGCTACTGAAGGCATGTACGCTTAATAGAATGAATAATTAATTTATGATTAATAAAGGCTGTTGGCTATCTTAAAAGTTGTTTGCCATTAATTTCTATAGGTACAACATACTCGTGTATATGAATGATGTCAGGGGGACAGTACATATGTAATACTGAATGGTCATTACTTGGTCAAGTTCTTAATTTCTCCCTCTGCTGCCTCCACGAAATACATACATCTATTTGTAATTGCATACATGTGGTAAGGTTTTAAAGAACTCCTTCTCACTTGGTAAATTTGCAATAATCAACGGGACACTGTGTACGATGACACTGAGACAATAGACATACCTTTCAAGAACATCATTGTGTCTAACGACAGACACTTCTACTTCTGCATCGTCATCACTAGAGATGTAGTCATCTGGTGCAGGAGGTGGGTCGAGGTCAATTTCAAAGCTGAACACACAAAAATAGCACATCCATCATAAAGACAATGACACAAATTGTACATATAAAAACAACTCATGCAACATGCGACACATGCAATAAAGACATAGCTGAAGTAATAACAGACCTTTCTGAACCACCAATGCCACTGTGTGTATCCTGTAAATAGAAATACGTAACAACATTAAAGAGATGTGCAAATTATTTCTTTAAAAGTAAAGAATATAACAAATTATCTTGCTAATAATGTCACTTCGTCATTCAGGTCACTTTTGTCCAGTCACGATGGTGACCTGATTAGCTAGGTACCACTGTATTTTTAAAAAAACATACTGTATATAAAATTAAAGTAATTTATTTATTATTAAATAAATACATTTCTTAAATAAACATCCTATTTTGCTTTACATTGAATATGTATCTTATAAAGTTTATACATTTTAGTGTACTGGTATTCATTACAAATGTAACACACATCTTTTACATAACTAAATATAGCCTTGTATTTAATGTTCCAAAAAATAATGGAGAGATATTTATACATGTTGAATCTGGTGTCATGAACATACATGTTCACTTGAGGCATAGGCGTCAGTGTGAATGACGTGGAAGATGGTGGGGGATGTGATTCCACACTCATCGAAAGTCCTCTGCTCTGTGAACTGGATTGATTGTAGCGATGTCTGTAGGCAGAATGCTGATCCACTAGCATCTTCTGCCGCGACATACTGCAGTAGTTTCTGTAAATACATTCTAAACGATAACATTCTTGGGAATTTTGCATGACTAGTATTTACAAGCGGCGTAAAATTGTAAATAAAAATAACAATAAAGTTTAAATGTTGCTAAGATTATCAGTTACAACAGTAATTATACACTTACACATATAATTATCAACCAATATATCTGTATACAACACATTAATATATATATCAAAATCATTATAAGTACCTGTACGGATTCATCTATCTTGACTCTGCGCGTCAGCACCGTTTCCTGCAAACGTATCTTCATTAGGATCCCCTCTGCTGGTTCGGGGTCGAGGCATTCTAGCATTTGTTTGCGCATCTGTAATTAGTGATAATCATTATTTTCATAGTATTCAATAAAACTAAAACGAACATTTTATTATTATACAGATGTCTGTTACTGAATTGTCGAAAAAAACATAATATGTCACTGTACTAAATGCTGATCCATGGGATGTAAAGTGAATTGGAGAATGAATGACTATGAAAACTATTGTTCGTTTCCTTTTTATGATTTAGACTAGATTGTTTACATGTTTCCACACCAGCTTCCCTCAACTCAAAACATGGTGATAATAGTTTAATTTTTCATATGTACCTTTGCCTGCTCCTCTTTTTCTTCTTCTTCTTCATTTTCATCACTTTTGTTTTCCTGTAAACGCATATATCATTATTATATAGTTTTTAATGAATGTGGCTTAATAAGATTAAACATTGATAAGTTCTATCACACAATTTTTCAGATATCACAATCAATGCAACGCTTTCACCAATACATGGAAACACGGAAATGTGACTTGTGGCATTTTTTATTTACTAAAGCTTAAATTCTCACCTTCTCCTGGTCTATTCGCAGGCTTTCTGCATACTCAGCATCTTGCTCTAGTCGGACTTGATGAAACTGAAAAACGTAATTAGTAAAAATGTCTCTTTGTACTTAATTACAAATGAATTTAAAATATTGTCAATGCATTAAAATATAACTAACTAGCCTAGTTACCCGGCATTGCCCGGGGGGAAAGGCAGTCATATGTGACGGACATCCCCCCAAAATGTTTCAAACCTACTTGCATTAATAAATTGTAGCTGGTCAATGGCCTTGTTGTTAGGAATACCTTTTGTTAGAAATCGCACGCGCTCACCAAGTTATATGTGAGGTAACACATACTTATACTTACTGAGTGTGGGTTGAAACTGATCTGAAAGATAATGAAACATACATGAGTTTACCAATTAGATATATACAAAAACATGCATTACGCATCATTTCTTATTTGTTGTGATCAATGAAAACAGACTACAGTAATCCACCTCCTAAGCGAACCCCCTCATGCATTTCATATATATGGCTTAAAGGTTTAAGGGTTAGTTGAATTTCAAAATGAGCATGTCATTAGACTGAGTGAGATGTCACTGGGATAATGACTACTTACTGTGGGAGTGCCAGCATCAAGGAAAGGTGCAAGTGATCTCGCCTGAAAAAGATGTACTAAAAGGCTGCTAAATTTCTCGAATACATTTAGAAAAGGTTCATGAATGAGGAATAGAGTGAGGAAGTCATAAGGATGGTAATATAAGGTTCATGAATGAGGAATAGAGAGAGTAAGACATAAGGATGGTGAGAGAAGGTTCATGAGTGAGGAATAAAGTGAGGAAGTCAGAAGGGTGGTGAGATAAGGAGGCAGGATACTCGCAGTGTAGAAAATGGTCAGAGGACATTTGCTGTGTACACTATTAGTAGATGCATCACAAGCATGGAGAATGTGCAAAGGGTAAACAAAATTGGAAGAAGTTATCGGGCATGTGGAGCCAGAGACAATGTTGGTTGTGACAGTTGACATGAGTGCAAATGTGGGAAAGGTTTGTGGGAAATCTTGGCAGGTGTATCGGAGCAAAATTT
Organism: Paraescarpia echinospica; assembly: GCA_020002185.1. Lineage (NCBI taxonomy): Eukaryota > Metazoa > Annelida > Polychaeta > Sabellida > Siboglinidae > Paraescarpia > Paraescarpia echinospica. Next base: position 21,815 of record CM034536.1, on the reverse strand, counting down.
ATAACATGAAACATTTTGTAAGATATCTAGCAGAGGTTTATGTTGGAAATACAGAATAGATGCTGTAGACAATTTCTCACCTGTGGTGCATCACCAGCCACATCAACAGCAGTGGATGTAGACGACTCAGGAGCTACATCTTCAGCTGATGGCTGTGAACAATGAATGTTGTGGTCATAGACTTCTAAGCAAAAATTGACAAATGAGTGAAGACATACATCATGAAGACACATTAATACACTATGTACATCAAACGGCTGTCAAAGATTGCATAACAGCACTGGTTACATGAAAGAAACACAACTTATCCATGAATAAAAGTGATTCAGAGATATATAATTGTTATTACAGGTACCTTTATTGATAGTAAAATACAAATGTACTGGAATATGGAAGAAACACATTTTGAGCATTTTTTGTCAAAAAACATTATTCTAGCTGCCATATCTCCCCATAAAAAGTTACTTAATCAAGTGTACATGTACACAGAACATTTTACGTTCTCCTTCTGCCTGTTTTCATAAATACTGGGCTGAATTTGTGTACTCATTGGGTGGAACTACTGCCTATAATCTGTTCCATGATTTGTGGTTGTGTCACATGATATGTGATAAATGGGTAAATGAAACATACTGAAGTGGTACACAACTTGCATAATTGGTTTACTGCTTATACACCTCCACAAGTCTAAAGTTAGAGGAAGTTTCTTACAAAATAAACACAATTTGAAAAGTACACTCTACTTGCCATTGGCTAGCCATTGTTTTCAAAACCAAATCAAAATTGTGTATTAAATATTTGATATACTAAATTTTCTGCATTATTATTAACGTAATCATTCCATACAGAGTTGTGTACAAAAATATACAGGGTATATACCAATTGCCAACTGTATATGCATAATTTTTTATATATAATTATATCATAATTATTCAAAAGACATTTCAATACATGCTATACATGTATGCATCAACTAATTTAGAAAATTCCTTACCTGTTGTGTGCCAGAAGCCGCCTGACTGGAAGTGGAAGTCGAGGCCACCGGAGCAACTACTTCCATTTGCTGTTGAACATAAGAAATTAAAACGTCATGACAAATGTTGAATGCAAATGTAGACTAGATGTGTAATTTCTATGTATAATTTCAAATACCATGTTTTACAATACATAACTGAATTTGACAGTTTTTTAAACAACCTAGCTTTAACACAACAAAGCAGTAGAATTCTTGTTTAAAAAGTTTATTTTCATATGTGCAAATTACATTTATACACGACATTGACTGATTTTTTTAATCATTGCAACAAAAAGTTATGTACATAAAGGTAAGCTCAAACGGACAACTATGTATACACATGCATCATAAATATTCATAAATATTACACACATGGGTTCAAATCAAGCAAAATAAAAAAATTCTCACCTGTGGTATCTGTGCAGCCACATCACCACTGGCAGTGGAAGTTGATGCCACCGGATCGACATTTTCAGATGATGGCTGTACTTCCTGCTGAATACAAATAAATACATAAAAAACTAACGTATTTGGTATTTAATGTATGAGGTTCCTGGGAACAGATATTCAACAACAATGTTTACACTATATCCTTGAGTTTGACATTATCTCAGCCACTGTGTTTCTGGAGACACATCAATTGTGAGGGAAGCCACTAGGGAGGCTTAGTGATTGCTGTTGACATTAAACAAACAAATATTCGAGGTCATTTTTGCTGGTACTGTTGTTAGTGAAGATTTTGTAATAACAGATAGTTATGTATGCATTACAGCATTGTAACTTACTGGCAATAATCGCACATAAAGGTTTGATCGCTTCATGCGACCCCATTCCTTTATTTTCTGCGGCGTGTCAATGTGTAGTGACTCCAACACGAGGCCTGCAGAGGCTGGACAGCACCTGCATTTGGTATGGTCATTAAATGTAACAAGTATTATAGTACAGTATTTCTTCTTGAATATTTCATGTCATTTTAATTTTAACCCACCTTGTAAATATATTAGCAAGAAGACCAGTTTATGAGTTTAACATACAGTGTATACTGACACCACCTATAAACATGTATGTGGAAGAGTACTATCATTATGCTACCAAACAGATTAAGTATGATTCATGATAACAATTTAATGTTTGAAATTACCTGCACAACTCAAATCCACCTTGGATTTGTGGGAATGATGCCTTCAGCTGGTCGATGAAGGTCTCTCTGTGTGCACTCAAACTAAATTTAATTTTAGTTCGTGCAAGCGCTCGACCTGTAATACATGTATAATAATGTAATATTGTTATAGAAAAATTGTATGTTTTATCAATAATGAGTGTAGCCATCATTTACTTGCATACTTCATGTGACAGTTATGTGCACCATATATAGTAAATGTGAACTAAATTGCACTTTTTATAATATGCTTCATGCATGAACACAGTCATGAAAATAATGTTTTCCGTAATTACCTCAATCTTATGAGGAAGAAAACTCCAAAAAAAACTATCCCTTCTTTTCGCATCCCCAAATATAACAAACTGTGAAGCAAGCACAGCAGAATTGGCCCAATACTGGCACTTATTGTTAATAGTACAGCCGATATTGAAGCAGTACAATGCCCATATCACAATTAAATTGACATTACTGGCCCAGTACTGGCCGAATAGTAGCCAGTATATAGCCTGCAGCACACAATTGCATTCCATAGGATGACGGTACAGGCGTAGTACTGCACAAATACACTGAGTCAGCACTGGGCCACTATTGTTCCAGCATGGTGCCAGCATAAAGTCAGTACAGTATGCTACTACTGGCCCAATTTAAGTCTCTGTGCAAGACATATTGGACCAGTACCGTGTTTATTTATTTGGGCCAGTATGCTGTTAGTTGTTGAACGAGTACTAGCACATTACTCTGTTTTTGACTGGGTAATAAACTGATAGCAATATTATTAATTATTATCAAATCTGTAACTCCACGACCATATCTTTCTTTTCGGAAACGTAAGGTTCTTGTTCCTGCTGCAACGACGACAACAGGAACTGTCCATGTTTTCAAGTGATGTTTTTTTTCACCCAACCTGGACCTGGCTGATGGATTGTTTCGGAATTGTTGAAATCTACAGAAAAAGTTAAAACAATATATAATACAAACCTATTAGTATGACAGTCAAACGTAATGTTTATGACTATGTGACTAACTAGTACGAGTATGACTGACCTACTCCTGCTCCTTATGTATTATAATTATATAATAAGGCTGCTAATACACATCATGTATAAAATTGTATTATATAAATTTGATTCTTATCTTTATACTATCTCTAACAAAAACTTCCATCTGCCAAGCTGTTATTTACAGCAAACTAGCCACGATTTCGAGTCAATGTTGACTGTTGTAATGACAAACAAACTACAACTTACAATACCATACAAGTAAAATTAATTATACAACGTCAAAGTAGTGACAATAAGTGAATAACTTAATTACATCATTGATTAACAGGAGCACTATTCCTCTTATTCAACGTATGCAGATGATCCTATTACCTATTTCAAGCGAACTGATATTGACATGACACGCTTGCATTGACATTTATAACTTATTTGAACCGAATTTAAATGCAATGCAATAAAAACGTCTGTCTGCCATTGCCGGCGTTCCCCACCATCGTGGACGCTAGGCATGCTGGGTAAATATGACGCCGCACGCCACAAGTACGGAAACTCAATGTGGAATGGGGAATACCTCTGTAGGGCCGTCATTTCTGGGAATTTCCTATCCGACTGCTGTGCGAATACAATTCGAATCGCAAAATGGAACGATTCAATGGTCTGTCTGTATCCGCATGCGCGCGTGAAAAACGCCTTCGCCTATGTACATAGATCTATACTATTGTATGGAACTAGTTCCATTATTATGTATTCTAGATTAACATTAATGTACAGTTATGTCTATAGAATCTAAATCAATTACCTTACCCCAGTAACTCGTTTATTCAGATATACACATCCATTCAGTTTTATTCAACATTGATTGACCTTACATAATAATTATACATTGTGATAGCACGAATGATGTGTACGTGCGTGCATGCGTGCGAGCGTGCGCGTGTGCACGTATGGGTGCATGTTGTACATTCTTCGTACATTAACAGTACGAAATGATGTTGATATAATAGCAGTTTCGAAAACTGACTCATCATCATGCCATGGAGCATGGGGGCGGTCAATAAGCTAGAGTCTACACTACACAGTTTAACAATGTTAACAATAAAGCCTACATCTATTTGTCTACTAGTATGTAGGTACTTACGTCTCCACAACATTTCCACTACTAACGGCAGCTCCTCCGGCCGGCGTACTTGCATGTTGGGTGTGCAGATTTTGAACAATTGAATGAACCCGATTTGCCAACGTCTGCAACCGCCCGATGTCCATAATTAAAATATCCGTTGGAGGCTGGTCGACCCATTCTGACCAGCGGACAATTTTTCATTTCTTGCATACCAAACTGTCAAAGACAACCAGGCCGGAGCTGAGCTCGGATATCGATTTCATGTAAAGTTATACCCCTTTCAATGCATTCCATTTAATACACTAGGTTCAACAATGTTACATAATTAAACTAACGTGAAATATAGTTACAAGGGGGCATTAATTATTATATATTGTATTATATTCATATATCATGAATATATCTCCACAAGATACAAAGGACATTAAATAATAGCAAACGACAGCCATTAATATTGTGTGTTAGTTTGAAAAGGTGTATACTAGGGCCTAATATGATGCCAAAACCTATAAATACGGGGGTTAATGTGCAATTCTTAATGTACATTGCGCAGGATGTTGCCAAAGTTTAGCTATGTTCATGAATGGTATTGTAGATTACCGCCTTTTCGTGTTCATAATGCAAAAATAAGATTAACTTTCATTGGTTCAATATCTGATTCGTAGCAAAATGAGTCGTTATTGGATGCTTAGTTAACACGTTAACTTATCCGAGTCTTTATTGGTTGATACGTTAACGCGTTAAGTTCTCCGATTCCTTACTGGTTGATACGTTAGCGCGTTAAGTTATATCGCGTTCTCATTGGTTGCTTTGTTAACGCGTTAACTTGTTCGCGTTCTCATTGGTTGCCAAGTTAACGCGTTAAGCTATTCGCGTGCTAATTGGTTGCTACGTTAGCGCGTTAAGTTATATCGCGTTCTCATTGGTTGCTAGGTTAACGCGTTAAGTTATTCGCGTTCTCATTGGTTGCTACGTTAGCGCGTTAAGTTATATCGCGTTCTCATTGGTTGCTACGTTAACGCGTTAAGTTAATCGCGTTCTCATTGGTTGCTACGTTAGCGCGTTAAGTTATATCGCGTTCTCATTGGTTGCTAGGTTAACGCGTTAAGTTATTCGCGTTCTCATTGGTTTCTAAGTTAGCGCGTTAACTTCTTTGCTTTCTCATTGGTTGCGACGTTAACGCGTTAACTTCTTACTTAACGCGTTAAGTGTACCGCGTTTATGGCCCTATCGGCCTGCCATAGCCGAGGGCAAGCGTACGCTTCAAACCGCATCCAGATATTCGTAGTATCACCGATTGCGTGAGTGATTTGGTAAGAAATGCTGAAATTTGATTACGTAAAACTCCTTAGTCTACGGGGGATCGGAATTATTTACTCCCGCCGTTTACCCGCGCTGATTTCAATGGCGAGCGAGGCATTTGGTATAAAGGGAGTCATATTTACTCCCGCCGTTTACCAGCGCTTTTTCTGAAAATTTGACGAAGTAAAACTCGTTAGTCTACGGGGGATCGGCATGTATAATTTTCCTATAGCATCACGACCCGTCGAGCTACCGAGACGCGGTCTGATGCTCCTTGTTCGCGCCGCCGAGGGCAAGCGTACGCTTCAAACCGCATCCCGATATTCGTAGTATCACCGATAGCGTGAGTGAATTGGTAAGAAATGCTGAAATTTCACGAAGTAAAACTTGTTAGTCTACGGGGGATCGGAATTATTTACTCCCGCCGTTTACCCGCGCTGATTTCTATGGCGAGGCATTTGGTATAAAGGGAGTCATATTTACTCCCGCCGTTTACCCGCGCTTTTTTCTGAAAATTTGACGAAGTAAAACTCGTTAGTCTGCGGGGGATCGGCATATATAATTTTCCTATAGCATCACGACCCGTCGAGTTATCGAAACGCGGTCTTATGCTCCGTGTTCGCGCCGCCGAGGGCAAGCGTACGCTTCAAACCGCATCCCGATATTCGCAGTATCACCGATTCCGTGAGTGATTTGGTAAGAAATGCTGAAATTTGATTACGTAAAACTCCTTAGTCTACGGGAGATCGGAATGATTTACTCCCGCCGTTTACCCGCGCTGATTTCTATGGCGAGCGAGGCATTTGGTACAAAGGAAGTCATATTTATTTCCGCCGTTTACCGCGCTTATTTCTGAAAATTTGACGAAGTAAAACCCGTTAGTCTACGGGGGATCGGCATGTATAATTTTCCTATAGCATCAAGACCCTTCGAGCTATCGAGAAGCGGTCTGATGCTCCGTGTTCGCGCCGCCGAGGGCAAGCGAACGCTTCAAACCGCATCCCGATATTCGCAGTATCACTGATTGCGTGAGTGATTTGGTAAGAAATGCTGAAATTTGACTAAGTAAAACTTGATAGTTTACGGGGGATCGGAATGATTTACTCCAGCCGTTTACCCGCGCTGATTTCTATGGCGAGCGAGGCATTTGGTACAAAAAATGGAGTCATATTTACTCCCGCCGTTTACCCGCGCTTATTTCTGAAAATTTGACGAAGTAAAACTCGTTAGTCTACGGGGGATCGGCATGTATAATTTTCCTATATCATCACGACCCTTCGAGCTATCGAAAAGCGGTCTTCTGCTCCGTGTTCGCGACGCCGAGGGCAAGCGTACGCTTCAAACCGCATCCCGATATTCGCAGTATCACCGATTGCGTGAGTGATTTGGTAAGAAATGCTGAAATTTGACTAAGTAAAACTCCTTAGTCTACGGGGGATTGGAATGATTTACTCCCGCCGTTTACCCGCGCTGATTTCTATGGCGAGCGAGGCATTTGTTACAAAGGGAGTCATATTTACTCCCGCCGTTTACCCGCGCTTATTTCTGAAAATTTGACGAAGTAAAACTCGTTAGGCTACGGGGGATCGGCATGTATAATTTTCCTATAGCATCACGACTCGTCGCGCTATCGAGACGCTGTCTTCTGCTTCGTGTTCGCGCCGCCGAGGGGAAGCGTACGCTTCAAACCGCATCCCGATATTCGCAGTGTCACCGATTCCGTGAGTGATTTGGTAAGAAATGCTGAAATTTGACTAAGTAAAACTCCTTAGTCTACGGGGGATTGGAATGATTTACTCCCGCCGTTTACCCGCGCTGATTTCTATGGCGAGCGAGGCATTTGGTAAAAAGGGAGTCATATTTACGCCCGCCGTTTACCCGCGCTTATTTCTGAAAATTTGACGAAGTAAAACTCGTTAGTCTACGGGGGATCGGCATGTATAATTTTCCTGTAGCATCACGACCCGTCGCGCAATCGAGACGCTGTCCTCTGCTCCGTGTTCGCGCCGCCGAGGGGAAGCGTACGCTTCAAACCGCATCCCGATATTCGCAACATCACCGATTCCGTGAGTGATTTGGTAAGAAATGCTGAAATTTGATTAAGTAAAACTCCTTAGTCTACGGGGGATCGGAATGATTTACTCCCGCCGTTTACCCGCGCTGATTTCTATGGCGAGCGAGGCATTTGGTACAAAGGAAGTCATATTTACTCCCGCCGTTTAATCGCGCTTATTTCTAAAAATTTGACGAAGTAAAACCCGTTAGTCTACTTGGGATCGGCATGTATAATTTTCCTATACCATCACGACCCTTCGAGCTATCGAGAAGCGGTCTTCTGCTCCGTGTTCGCGTCGCCGAGGGCAAGCGTACGCTTCAAACCGCATCCCGATATTCGCAGTATCACCGATTGCGTGAGTGATTTGGTAAGAAATGCTGAAATTTGACTAAGTAAAACTCCTTAGTCTACGGGGGATTGGAATGATTTACTCCAGCCGTTTACCCGCGCTGATTTCTATGGCGAGCGAGGCATTTGGTATAAAGGGAGTCATATTTACTCCCGCCGTTTACCCCGCGTTTTTTTCTGAAAATTTGACGAAGTAAATCTCGTTAGTCTACGGGGTTTCGGCATGTATAATTTTCCTATAGCATCACGACCCGTCGCGCTATCGAGACGCTGTCTTCTGCTCCGTGTTCGCGCCGCCGAGGGGAAGCGTACGCTTCAAACCGCATCCCGATATTCGCAGTGTCACCGATTCCGTGAGTGATTTGGTAAGAAATGCTGAAATTTGACTAAGTAAAACTCCTTAGTCTACGGGGGATTGGAATGATTTACTCCCGCCGTTTACCCGCGCTGATTTCTATGGCGAGCGAGGCATTTGGTATAAAGGGAGTCATATTTACTCCCGCCGTTTCCCCGCGCTTTTTTCTGAAAATTTGACGAAGTAAATCTCGTTAGTCTACGGGGGTTCGGCATGTATAATTTTCCTATAGCATCACGACCCGTCGCGCTATCGAGACGCTGTCTTCTGCTCCGTGTTCGCGCCGCCGAGGGGAAGCGTACGCTTCAAACCGCATCCCGATATTCGCAGTTTCACCGATTCCGTGAGTGATTTGGTAAGAAATGCTGAAATTTGACTAAGTAAAACTCCTTAGTCTACGGGGGATTGGAATGATTTACTCCCGCCGTTTACCCGCGCTGATTTCTATGGCGAGCGAGGCATTTGGTACAAAGGGAGTCATATTTACGCCCGCCGTTTACCCGCGCTTATTTCTGAAAATTTGACGAAGTAAAACTCGTTAGTCTACGGGGGATCGGCATGTATAATTTTCCTATAGCATCACGAACCGTCGCGCTATCGAGACGCTGTCTTCTGCTCCGCCGAGGGGAAGCGTACGCTTCAAACCGCATCCCGATATTCGCAGTGTCACCGATTCCGTGTGTGATTTGGTAAGAAATGCTGAAATTTGACTATGTAAAACTCGTTTGTCTACGGGGGATCGGCATGTATAATGATGTTATGGAATTACGAGTTTAGGCAATGAGTGGACGTTCACGAACATACATGCCACCGACACGGCAAAATGGGCTAAATTAGACAGACAAAAACAGTACCAAGGTGTATTTCTATTAGAGAACGACTATGGAAGAAACAGAGCAAACAGAAGGAGTTGGCGACAGTGCCAGTGGACTGTGGCCGTGGGCCGTTGCCCGTGCCATGGTGTCAGTTACAATATCAACAGACGAGATGCAGCGTTCGCAAAGGTTCTTCCAGACAGGTTAGTAATTTCGATTTATTCAGCTATAATCACGTATATTTAGACGTATGAGTATAGGACGTTTCATGTTTACCAACACGTGACGTCACTTTTGCACATGCGCAGTACTCTGGCTGGCAAAACACACCAGCCAGCCGAGCTTCTGCGAACAAAGGCCCGTAGCAACGCTTGAGTAGACATGAATAGCCAGTGGTCTGTGTACGCCAATGCGTTAGATGTTAGTGCGAGAGATCGCTATCTAAAGAAATTAGAATACGATGACGGCTCTGGCAAGTTGCCAGACCCGTATTTTATCAAGAACGGCTGGGAAAACGATCCGAGTCTGTGGCCTGATTTGACGTTCGGCGACATTTACCAGTACGTGATAAATACGCCAGGCATTTTTAGTCGGGAGTCCATGAAGGCATACAAGTCACTCGACGCATATAGGTAAGAATGCTGTTATTCATAATTGCATAGCCATAGGATCAAACAGCAATAAAAGTTCCGTTAATTTGATAGAACAATTACGCAACCGATCCACACCGCCGGCGTGGAGGGCATGCACTGGCGTGAAACCGTTACATGCCTAGGCTAGGGCTAGGCTACGTCCACGGGCCTACCAACTACGTTAAAATTACCGTCACTTTCCGATGTCGTATTTCTTGTAGTTCTAATTGTGCTTACGGATCAAGTGTCAACTAAATAATTATAATATGCATCTATTATACGATTAGTTTCTTCATTTAGAAACAATTAGTTATTTATTTTTGTATGTTTTGTAGGTTTGCTGTCAGTGGTCATGTGCAGGAAGTAAAGTTTCTTGACATTGTCCACACTCCCTTCTGCCTTCTTAAGTCGAAGGTGATACCTTCGATGAGAGTTCGGGATAAGCCCCATGAACCATGGGTCTACCTTGTCAAGGAGACGGCTGAGGTCTACTGTGCCCATTGTACATGCATGGCAGGGTATGTTCTGCTCGTTAATTGAAATAAAAAAACACATTTATATATTATAAATATTTCAATAAATATGTTGTCTGCCGAGATTCCTAAATTGATGTTAGTATTTGAAGTGTCATGGGAGAGATGTGTTTACAGCAATACAATAGTTGATATATTATAAGAATGACTGCTTAATAAAAATTCCATGTCTGGGTTAATTCTTAAACAGCACAAGTGAGTAGTGGTGTATGCAAATAACGTTTAATGTTACCAACGCTTTAATTACAGTTATTATCCGCATCAGTGAGAGAGTTAAGTGTCCAATAATCATTGACAGTAAATAACACCTTAGGGATCATCTCAGAACATTGACGTACACACTTTCGGGGGGTGAGGTCAGATGAAAGTAATTTTATGATATCGGACATTGCCATTCTGAGATGATCCCTTACAAAAATATCAGACATGCATGTTTGACAAATTGCCAATATTGTGTCTTTCAGGCTAGGAGAAGTTTGCAGCCACGTTGCTGCTCTGCTGTTTAAAGTAGAAATCGCCGTTAAGATGGGCTTGACAAAGACATCCTCCACCAGTGAGGCGTGCAAGTGGAATGCCAGCTTCCGCAAGCAAGTGGAGCCCCTGACACTGCATGAAATGACGGAGACAGGCCTCCTGCGAGGCAATCGCAAGAAGCAGGTCACCTCGGTCAATCCTTCAGGACGGGCCACCTTGCCATCGGTTGACGTATTGCAATCTCTTAATTATATCTGCCCTAATGCTGCTTTTTTTACGTAAATTCCAGGATTTAAGGGTGAGGAGACTGATAGTGAGAGTGATAATGATAATGACTTATACCCACAGCTCCTGTCAACCATTTATGATGAGGAAAATGAAAGTTTGTCTGATAATCAGATACTTGCAAAGGGAAATTTTATTGTGTCCAATTATCAATGTTCTGCAGATCAATGCAGTAGTTTAGAGTTATCAACAAGAAACCAGACTGTCAGTCAACTTTGGTTTAATCATCGGAAAGGGAGAGTAACAGGCACTAAAGCTCATGATGTTCTAGTAAGAAGAGAAACAACACCTCCTGACAATTTGGTTAAACGAATTGTCGGTTATAGATCTTTAGACCTTTCTTCCAAAACTGCTGTGAAATATGGCACTGATCATGAGACCGAAGCAAGAAACATTTATGCTGTGCAGCAAAAGAAACATCATGAAAATTTCACATGTCGACAGTCTGGTTTCTTGATCGATAACCAAAAGCCATTTCTGGGAGCCTCAGCAGATGGCATTGTTAACTGTGGCTGCTGTGGCAATGGCGTAGTAGAAATGAAATGTACATTTACCCACAAAACACACACTGCACATGAAGCCGCAAATATTGACCCAAACTTCTCTCTCAAAACTGATTTAACACTAATGACTGGACACAAGTACTACACACAAATCCAACTACAAATGCATGTAAACAAGGTGAGGTACTGCGACTTTGTTGTGTTCACCCAGCCAAACGAAGAACCTTGCATTCACATTACACGTGTGCCCTACAGCGATGTATTTGGTCAACACTTAATCGAAACCTGTTCTTTCTTCTGGTCTACATTTGTGCTTCCGGAACTAGTGTCTGGACGACTTCAAACTACGCCTGCAACCACCTCCGACACATCTGCACCAACTCCACTTCAAGTCTGGTGCATATGTGCAAAGCCTAAATATGGCAAAATTATCAAATGTGACAATGTAAACTGCAAGACCGAATGGTTTCATTATGCATGTGTAAATGTCAAGAGGAAGCCTCTGAGAAAGTGGATGTGTCCAAGTTCTAAAGACTAAAGACTAGTCTTTATAACTTGGAGATATGCTCAGAGAGACAACATGATTGCATACACGTATGCAACAATTTTGTCTCTGAGCAGACACTTTCCACAGACCCATCAAATGTATAACTTTCAGTCATTGTTAACTTCATGAGTGTTACAAACCAAAGGATTAAGCAATCTTGTGAATGTATACAATGCATGAGTCGTCAACAGATGAATGAAAGCTGGGAATACTAGAAATATCATTTAACTAATTTAGGATGCATGTTACTGATAGCAGAGCAAATGCACATGATGTTATTAGCCTGAGGCACGAGACCTATGTTCATAGTTGTTGACAATATTTTAAAATTCTTTAGTCGTTCCATTAAACGTTCCACATGGATACGCACTCTGGAAATGTTCCGGCTTCTCTCTACCTCTCTAGAACTGAGCTGCTTTTTCCCTCTCGTAAAATCTGGTGTAACCAAAGTGGCACCACGTGCTGCCAAGTCCTCACCTATTAAAAATCCATCTGCCAAAATTAGATCACCTTGATTAATCAGATCTAAAAAACCTGATTTCTGGGTAATGACTTTATCTGATGTTCTGCCACCATAAGCTTGCGACACAAAAGTAACAGCCCCACAAGGTGAACAGGCAACTAGGAATTTCAGGGTATTGTTGTGCTTGTAGTTTGACCACGTTGCTGATATGCTGTTAAATTTGCTGGACATTCAATGAAAACTTCGGTACAGTCTATTACTACATGACAGTTGCTGTAGGTTTCACGAAAAACTTTTGGCATGTTACGCAATACCTGCTCTTTATCAGGCCATTGTATAAGAAAATTGAGATGTTTTGCAAGTGCAGGAAGACCGTTGTTTAGAATGTCAGAAACATGACCAACCGATATATTAAATCGGAAAGAAAGATCTTGATAAAGTAGATTAAGCCGTAACTTCATCAAGATCAACAAAAGAATATCACCAGGAGAGAGTGATGCTGATGGTGGCAGAACTGAGGTGCAGTAATTAACCAACCAGACAAACACAGCATAGGATGGCAATCCCGTAAAGAAAGTAATTCTCGTGTCCTGCTGGTCGCCTTTCAGGAACTGTTCCCCGAACTGCCTCTCTTCAACCTGTTTGGCTAGCGCCCCATTCTCGTGCTGCAGCCTAGCCAACTCTGCCATGATCCGCTGGTTCTCGATCTGTAGCTTTGCCATCTGACTGATGCACCCGTCATGTATGTCTGTAACAGCACACATGTCTCGCTTTATATATGTCCTCATTAGTATTTTAGTAGCTTGACCTTAGAAATTGTACAGAAGTCTATGTCATATGTTTGTTCTGAACAACAGAAAATTAAATTGTTCAATATCAGACGTACATATTACATTTATATAATACATCTATATTGGTATTATATCAGCACTGTCTGTTTTGTTCAGTTGTTCATAAACGAAAGGTAAAACAATAAATTTCGTTCAATTCATAAATAGATCAAGTGTCTTTACCGGTATCAGTGCAGCTGGCATCTTTATTATTGAGTGGTTCATTGTCGACATCTGGTTCAGATGGCTGAGAGGACACCGATAGTTCCAGGAGGGCCGACGCTGCTTCAGCCTGCTGTTCGACATCTCTCTCATACTCCTCCCTCTGGCAGCCACGCTTCTTTAATCTGGCAAATCTTGCTTTCTTCCCTTCTGGGGTCAGCTTTTCACTGCCAGCATAACCCATGAGCAATGATGGGGCATAGTCCGGATTGGAGATATCAGTGATAGCTTTTCCTGTAAAATACACACATTGATTAAAATCAGGCATTGCATTGTCATTGACACAACTATTTACCTAGCATGCTAGCCGTCAGTCTCATAACTATAGCCTACAACCCCTGCCCTGGTCCATATTTTCTAGTATTAAAATACATTTTGTATAGCTGTCTGCATAAATATTAACTGTGATTTAATAAAAATACGAAGTTTGGCGATTGTATGTTAGCCAGACATGGAGTGTAAACATCCATGACCTATTTACTACTCGATGGCACACTGCCACGGACAGTACTGACAGCGCCATCACACCGATTCACAGGCACAACTATTGAACTAGGCCCGGTTCGCAGATTGCAGCAAACCGTTGTTCTGCTTTCAATTTATGTAATGGCTATCAATATTCATGACTGGTAATATGTAACGCTAATAATGATAACGGTTCAAACCTGAAATGAAGTGTCGTCCACAAACACGGTCGTTACGTTTCGGGACCCAATCTTTACGTCTGATCGCGTTGAGCCACAGTTCTCGTCGTTTTTCATCTTTCGGGATGCGATGAAACGACAACGAACCATCCACACAGCGGCTAGTGCACCCCACAACAACACACGACACAACCATAATTCCCTATGCGTAAGTTAAAAGCGCATAAAACGACAATCCAAAAACCTAGAAATACACTTGAAGCCCGCCAGCCAGTCGTGTTTTGCCAGCCACTCGCCGCTGCCGATAACGTGACTCAAGATTTAACAAGATTTAACAAGATTGCCACCCAGATAATTAACTCTAGGTGGCAGGTGGACAAGGAAGCCCTTTGGCTTATCGAGAGTCCGACCCTTTTATCTATGTGTATCCCGCCCGTCTGAGGTATGTGTCGATTTTATTTTTAAACATATTCACGCTACTAGCACCCACACAATCAGCAGGTAATATGTTCCATTCATTTACAGTCCTTTGTGAAAATGAAAACTTTCTTATATCCAATCTACTCTGCTCCTTTGCCAATGTAAGTTCATGTCCTCTAGTCCTTCTATCTTTTTTAACTGAGAAAAAAATATTTCTATCAATATTTTCATAACCCTTCAATATTTTAAACACTTCTATCTGATCTCCTCTCAATCTCCAGGTCTCTAGTGTTGTTAAACCGCATTTTTTTAGGCGTATTTCGTAACTAAGATCCCTCAGTTTTGGTATCATTTTAGTTGCTCTCCTCTGCACTCTTTCTAGCATATCTATGTCCTTCCTGCGATATGGCCTCCACGCTTGAATACAATATTCTAAATGAGGCCTAACTATTGTTTTGTACAGCGGTATTATTAGAGACGAGGCTATATTTGGCGGAGATAGATCGTAGAAATTGGTGGTGCAGAAAAGTTGATAAACAAGTGGAATTACTGATTGATAAGTATTATTCTTGCCTTAATATCATTCATAAAGTTGCAATAAACATATATTGAGTGGCAGTTGTGCTTAAAGTTAGTTAGTTGTAGTATTTTAGAATACCTTAGTACAGTGAGTGATAATAGGGTATCTGTATCTGTATTTTGACTGGCAAAATGCCCTATGGACACATCACGCCAGTGCGCATGGTGGCTCTTATGGATTAATTTTTTACATGTTGGGCTAGGCTAATCTGGAATGAATTCAGTGACGTACTTGATACAATGCTTGGAGGTAGAGAATTCCACTCTTTTATTGTGACTGGGAAAAAGCTGTTTCCAAATATGTTTGTCGAGTGCCTGATTTGTACTAACTGTTTATTATGTTTACGTGAGCATCTGGTGTTGCGTTTGGTGTATTGATCTAGTGGGATATCTATGAGGTTATGTTCCATTTTATATAATATGCTAAGTCTTTGGGTTTTTCTTCGTGATTGGAGGGTGTCCCACTGGAGATCTTTAAGGAGTTGTGTTACCGTTCCAGGCTCTCTAGAATAGTTGTTCTTACAAAATCTGGCGGCTTGTCTCTGGGTTCTTTCTATGAGTTTGATATTTCTTAGGCAATGTGGATCCCATGATGCTGACGCATATTCAAGTATGGGGCGGACAAGGGTTGTGTAGGCTATGGACTTGATTTGGGTTGGGCATTTATTTAAATTTCTTCTAATCATTCCCAATGTCTGTTGTGCTTTTTTTGTGACCGAGTTGCTTTGTATTGTCCAATTTAATGTATTTGATATATGTATGCCAAGATAACAGTGTGATTCAACAGATTTAAGTTGTTGTCCGCAGAATGTGTAGAGATTTGGTGTCGGTTTTCTTGAGGCTATTGTCATTGTATAACATTTAGTGGGGTTGAATTTCATAAGCCACGTGTGTTGCCATTTCTCAAGTTTGAGCAGATCGTTTTGGAGGACAGATGTGTCTTGGTCAGTTTTAATCGGTGAATATAACAGGCAGTCGTCTGCAAAAGGCGAACAGTTGAGGAAAGATTGTCTGGCAGGTCATTTATGTAAAGTAGGAAAAGTAGGGGCCCCAGTACTGTGCCCTGTGGTACCCCAGAAATGACTTGAGTTGATGTTGACTTAGATCCATTTATAACGACCTGTTGAGTTCTTCCTGTAAGGAAGCTATTTATCCATGATGATATTGGGCCTGTGATGCCATAGTGTTTGAGTTTGTGGATTAATCTTTTATGTGGAACTTTATCGAATGCTTTGGTGAAGTCAAGGATGGCCATGTCTACAGATTTCTTCTCATCAAGTGATTTGCTTATGTCATGGATTGTTTGAATTAATTGTGTTTCAGTTGATCTTTTGGCACGGAAGCCATGTTGGTGGTCAGTTAGAATGTGGTGCTGTTCAAGATGTTTCATAATGTGACTATGTATGATGTGTTCAAGAAGTTTAGAAACCACAGGTGTTAAGGATATTGGTCTGTAGTTAGATGTTTCTGCTCTACTTCCTTTCTTAAAAATTGCTGTTACATTGGCTTCTTTCCAGGTATTGGGGACTTGTCCAGAGTCAACAGATGATTGGAAAATGTCATGTATTACTGGTGCTAGATGAGAGGCATATCTGTTTAAGAACCATGGTGGAATGCCATCTGGTCCTTGCGATTTAGAAATGTTAATTTTGGAAAGTTGATCAAGTACTCCTTTAAGTGTAATTGTTAGTTTGGGGATTTCTCCATGTGGACTTCTGGCCATATCTGGTAGGGTGGAATTTCCTTCGTGTGTGAAGACACTTTGGAACTGATTGTTTAAGGCTTCTGCTTTATGTTTGTCGTCGCTAATGATGTTACCAGCAATGTTAAGGTCCCCAATACCCTGGTTATCCTGTCTAAGTTTAGAAATGAAGCTCCAAAATGATTTAGGTTTCTCTGTTATTGTTGTTGTCAGGAATTGACTTATGTAGGATAGTCTAGCAGAACGAAGGTGTTTATGCATGTTTCTCCTGATGTCACAGAATTCTTTCCAGTCTTCTGGATTTCTAGTTCTTTTTGCTTTGTTATATAGCTGTTTCTTTATTTTGCACATTTTCTTTAAATCTTTATTGAACCAGGGAAGATTGTGTCTTGAAGTAGTAAGTCGGTGCGGTACATATTGGTTCATAATGTTGATGATTTTCGTGGAAACAAGATTCCACTTGTCATTGACAGTCATGTTTTGGTTTTGAGAGAAGTATTCATGTGTAAAGTTTTCAAGAGATTTCTGGATGTTAATATTGTCGGCTTTATTTCTAATGAAGACTTTACGTTTTGGACGATGTTTGCGTTTGGGCGAAATGTTTACATCAATAATGACTGTGCTATGGTCTGCTATTCCGTCTACTACATTTATCTTCTTTATTAACCCAGGTCTATTGGTGAAGACAAGATCTAAAATATTGTTGGCATTTCCCTGTCTGTGCGTGGGTTCCTTGACATGTTGGATCAGACCATGTTCCTCTGTAAGAGAGAGTAATTTATTGGCAGCAGCTGTACTGTATCCATTGTTAGTTGTGACTTGGTGAATTTCCCAATTGATGTTAGGGAGGTTGAAATCGCCAGTAATGATGACATTATGTGTGTTGATCTTGTTACCTAATTTAGAAAGGGCTAGGTCTAGTTCTTCGATTTGAGTTCCATGAGAGTCATTTGGGGGACGATAGAGGGTACACATGATTATTGGTTTCATTCCTGTTATCTGGGTTTCAGTCCAAATGCTCTCACTGTTAGTGTCTAGGTCTGGTAGGTGGCTTGTTATGAGGTCATCTTTTGATATTTGAAATACCCCCCCTCCAGTAGTGTCTGTTTCTCTGTCCTTTCTAAAGACGTTAAAGTTGCTTGGGAATATTTCTCCATTTTTTATTGAGGGATCTAACCATGATTCAGTGCCACAGATGATGTCTGGGTTATGCAGATTGTTTAGTGCTTCGATGTCTGAGGCTTTCTTTTTAACGCTTTGGCAGTTTATGAGGATGCATCTGAAGTTTGGTCTCTTTTTTGGTCTATATGCTTTCTTGCTATTAGTTGTATTGTTGTTGGTGGTTTCGTTTAGGTTATGACAGTTACTGTCCAGTGGATAAAAGGGATTTGCCGTTGGGATTTCTGTATCTCTGAAGAAAGAATTTGTGAAGTTGAAGTTGTTGCATTCGGGGCAGGCCCACGAACATGAGGAATTTATTAATCGTTTGTATTCATTGTCATCTATTGCACAGCATTGTGAGTGGATCCAGTTTAGGCAGTGGTCGCACTGAATTGCTTTATGGTCATTTAGGACATCTCCATGGCAAATGCCACACGGTGCTGAGCAATTTGAACAGTGCCATGGTACATTTTGGTTTCTGTAAGTGTTGTTAAATTCTTGTCTGGATATCCTGGCGCATTTGATGTGTGTGGATTTATTACAATCATTACAAGTTAGGATGAGTGCATTAGACCTTAGTGATTTCTTACATGAGTGACATTTAGAGGGGCCTGGATTTAGTTGAACATCTCCTGAGAGCATGATGCATAGAAGAATGGAGAATTTTGTTGTTGTCCTGGGTTTATACGGTAGAGGAGTGATCAGTAATCCAGTGGAGGTGCTGGATTTGAGACATTTCAATTGGGCTATGGTTTTCCATATGGGACTATAAATGTAGTAGGACGTGACAGAATGGATGTCTTGTCTAGCTTTGGCGTTGACATAGGTCTCGTTTGTGTTGCTCTGGAAACTCTCCAATTTTTTTAAATTGGGATCATTTAAAAACCTAAAAGTTATCTGCAGACATAAAATCATGAACAGGGTACATCTAAAAGTGCATCTTGTAGAGGTATGTCGTACGGAGCCTGCCATGTCACCAACTCGAGTGGTAGTGGTTTAGAGTTGATAAAACGGTCAAGTAGTTATTAAGAAACACACCCACACTTAAAACGTGTACTGAGATAATACTAAAAAATAAAAGATAAATAATTATAAAATATCTGTCCGTCTAAACGGTTTAGTGACTAGTTGTTGTTGTTGCTGTTTTTTGACAGCCTACAATCCGGATTTGTAATAGTATGATACGTAAGCTTTATGTGAAAGTATATATTTACATGTGTGTATGTTGAACCAGCTCACACTGGTTCATGAGTCAAACTGAAAACCCAACTAAGTAAATATAAAATAATTATAAAATATCTGT
Source organism: Paraescarpia echinospica (assembly GCA_020002185.1). Classification (NCBI taxonomy): domain Eukaryota; kingdom Metazoa; phylum Annelida; class Polychaeta; order Sabellida; family Siboglinidae; genus Paraescarpia; species Paraescarpia echinospica. The sequence goes on along the minus strand of CM034536.1, from coordinate 2,343 downwards.
CCGTGTAAACGGTTTAGTGACTAGTTGTTGCTGTTTTTCGACAGCCTACAATCCGGATTTGTAATAGTATGATACGTAAGTTTTATGTGAAAGTATATATTTACATGTGTGTATGTTGAACCAGCTCACACTGGTTCATGAGTCAAACTGAAAACCCAACTAACACGACACTTCCGTGTGTGCAGTCTGACTATGGAATGGTCTATGCACTCACTTATTGGTATACAGTTTATTGTGTTTACTGTTTATTTCAGCTTGATTTCTGATAGTATATAAACAGAACTAGTAATGATAATAACATAGGTTTTACTTTGTCACTAGGAGAATGCACCGATTTATGATTTGATTTGGGGGTGGTTTGGGTTTCGCGCGCTTTATACCCGTTGTTTACTAGTTCGCCATCTTGTTTTGTAGGTTTTAGGCTGGTTGTTAGGGAAGCTAATTTGTCAAAAACTTGGTTTAGGTATGTCAGATTGCAACTACAACCGTGGGATTGTATTCCGATGTAGTTATACGAGTGCCTTATTCATTTATGAACGAGAGAAACGTTTGGAAATCGTAAATAATATCGGTAAATATTGGAGCGATAAAACGGATTCGACTACACCTGACGCATGCGCATGATCAACTCACTTGTCTTAGGCTTCGATAATTTGTAAACAAGATTTAACAAACCTGATTATGTGGTAGAATATATAGGAGATAAAGTAACAACCACCAAACTACTTACATAACATAATATCTGTGTAAGCCAGTACTTGCTAGATATTTTGATTAGCTAGCATTGTTGTTAAAATTAAGCAAGGACGATAATCGGCGCGGCGTAACCTATATAAATAAAGCAGCCTAACGTAACGTCATTGATTGTATTTAAATTAGGTCACTACCGGTAATGTTAGCGTTCGTATCAGGATAAATAGTTGGCTGTGTATTTGAAATTTGTAACCTAAAGTGTGCTGTAGTACACAGGAAACAGTCTTTATAAAGACTAAGTTAGTTAAGTTATTAAATAAATTCTGTTCGGGATATGGCGCCTTGCAAGCGGCAAGTCAAGGCAAAGCGACACTTGGTGTGCGATCACTGCCACAGCTGGGTAGATTTTGCATTGTCCGGCTGTGGGAAGTCATGGGCAGAAACCATGGAGGAAGGATTCACCTTTCAGTGCATTGGGTGTTGGAAGGTGGAGTGTCTGCAGAAGGAGATAGTTAGGTTGACAGATATTGTGAAGGGAATGGAGATGGGAATTAGCAAGGAGGCAGGTCGAATGGAGAGAGACGACAGAGAGAGAGGTGAGAATACTGCCAGACTGAAGGAGAATAGCAGCGGCAAGAAAACTGAGGAAAGGAAATTGAGAGGAGGGAAGGTGACTGGAGGGGAAGAAATTGGAAAATCGACAACAGAAAACGTGACAAGCGTGAAGGTGACAGGGAAGAAAGTGACCGTAGAGAAGGAGGGAGGGAAGATGGGAAGGGAGAGGAGAGAGGAAAACGAGATGGGACGAACGAAGAAGGGACGAAAGAAAGTGAGAGCAAATGTGATAGAAGAGAAGTCGATAAAAGGGAAGGTAACAAGAGAAAAAGTTACAGGAAAGAATGGATCGGAAGAGAGTGTGACAGGAGAGAAGACGACAGGGGGGAAAGACAACAACAAGATGCAAACCGAAGAAGGAGCTATTCTAAGGTAGTGATTGAGGGGGCAATGAGGAAAGAGAGGGTGTTTATGGGCGACTCCATTATGAGAAAGACGGACAAGGCACTGAGCGAGGGGAAGGACATCGTTGTTTGTTTACCGGGGGCTAGGATTGAACATGTAACTGACAGAGTAGAGAAGGTATTGGGACATGGCAAGGGGGGGTCTATACTGGTACATGTAGGAACAAATAATGCTGACAGGGAGGGAACAACTGCGATAATACAGAAGTATAGACAGTTAGTGAGGAAGCTAAAGAAGACGAGAGTTGAACAGGTTATTTTGTCAGGAATTTTGCCAGTAATGGGAGGAAGGGGGGCAACGTATAGAAACTGCAAGAGGATGGCGATCAATGCACTAGCTGAGCAGATGTGTGAAGAAGAGGGGGTGGGATTAACAGATTTATGGGGATACTTTGTTGGGAGGGAAGATATGTACATGAGAGATGGCCTCCATCTTAGTGGAAAGAGGGCAGCAGTTTTCTCAGAGAACCTGCTGCGATCTGTTGACAGTGGGACAGGTTGCATCTATTTAAACTAGATTCGCAGGGGGACTCACAGAAAAGCCTGAAACTGGAGGCATAGATAAAGACAGCACAAATAAATCAGCAAAGAACAGTCTGGAAAACTCTTCTGAAGCTGGATATAAATGTGT
>CM034535.1:76488880-76552285 GCA_020002185.1 Paraescarpia echinospica | reverse complement strand
TATGTATATGCATCCCATTATCCAGTGTTTCAATCCATGAATCAGGTACTTTCAATAATTGAAATACTGTAGAACGGCCCTTGATGAATCCAAATTGCTTATTATATTTTCTGGCTCTTTGCGATTTCACCTTCTTTAGTATACAGTGTTCTTCTGCATCTCTAATTTTCGAAGTAAAGCTATCCCATTGGGCTTGCACATCTCCCTCGTGAATTCTGCCTCCCAATCAATGTTTAACATGTCATCCATTTTTGAATAATCCCCTTTATTATATTTATAAACAGTTTAATTGATCGGTTCATATACTGGTGTGCAGTTGAGAACCACTTTCATAACAGAATGGTCGCTTCTTCCTAATGCTGAGGCTGTCTCAATTGTTGAGGTATCGGTATAGTCACTACTGAGTAAAAGGTCAAGAAGCGATGGCTTGGTTGTACCTCTACCTCTAGTGGGCTCTGTAATATGTTGCACCAAGTAATTCTCAATTTGTTTTCAATAAATTAAAATTCTTTGTCATCAATATTTGCTGCTGTAGTTGAGATTATTTCCTAATCAATCTTTGAGTAGTTGAAATCTCCAAGTAGCAGAACATATAACAAACATTTATCACTTATTTTATGTAGTAATTTGTTGAGGTTGTTATTGTTCTTAGTGGTGCTCTTAGGGCTTCTATAAAAAGAGCCTACGAGCAGGGTAACCTTCCCTTTCAGTTTCAAAATGCAAAACAGTGCTTCAATAAACTCAACATCAAACTGTTGCACTTTAAATGCCAAAGAATTGTGAGAAAAAAAAACATCCCTTTGCCTTTTCCTAAAGTCATGTTCACAGTTTCCATATAATACCCTTCCAGGTTGTATTCCTGTGTGGTAAGTTGTCTTTGAAAATGTGTAGGCTTTATTTTTGATATTGCTATAACATGTGATTGAGTTGAGTGGTTTTTTTTTACATTTGAGTTCAGTTAGTTTTTCTTTTGTCAGTACATCAGCATTTGTATACCATACAATTATTTCTTCTGTACTGGCACTTACAGTGCTCGGGTTTGGTTGGTTATTTCACCCCCTTTTTACCTTGATTACTTTCTCCTGGTCGACCTCTTATTAAGTAAACAAAATTCCTTGTCTGTTCCTGTTATGTTTTTTTTTATCTTGCCTCCTGCAATAGTCGTTCCTTCTTTCTGTCAACCTTGCTCAAGTCATGCTTTATAATCATTCCACTGAATGGCTCACCTTTGTTTTTCAGTTTAGATAGGTTTTTTATTACTGCAGCATTTTTTTTTCTGATCTGAGAAGGTTACAAGTAGGGGACGGCTTCTTGTTTCCTGTCTGTCTCCTTTCCTGGCTTACTCCCTGGTATTTTACTTGTACATAATTAATTATAATGTTAACGTTATTAAATTAGACATCATTAAATAAGTAAACATATCCAAATATATTAAATACATTTTCGTAGCTTATATTAACAGATATATCACTTAAATTGTGTATACTGAGGACATTATATATTTATGGAATGTCGCAAATTTGACAGCACATTTTATTAATGTATACATACTTATTAAGAATTATGCATACACATCAAGCATATTGTATACTGAACATGAAACAATAACTCTTCATTCATTCTGGTCTCCTTAAAACGGCGGTCTCCTGTACGCGTTGAAATATGCATAAACAGTCCCGCGTATATATGTATGTATATATATGGAACTAATTTAGGACTGATTTGGTGTGACCTTATTTGCAATGTGGCTGTATTAATGAGGTGACCATAAACCAAAGTTCAACTGTAACTATATGACATGTGTCGATGTCAGGGATGGATCAAGTACATGCACAATGTACTTGAATACAAGTACAAGTACTTTCAATTTTGCCAAGTACAAGTACTCACCTAAAAAAAAAAGGTAAGTACCAGTACAAGTACTTTGTGAAAAACTCAAGTACAAGTACCAAGTACTTTGAAAATTTTAGTCAAGTACAGTCAAGTACATTGAACGCTACGTTTATGTTTCATAATGGTGAAAGTCAAAGCGATGAAAATACAAAAGCAGCAGTATTATGTATTTATTCATTATTTATTTAAGTCAAGTCGTCAACACATAAAACACGGGCATTTCGCGTCAACTCTTGAGATGTTCAGCACTCAACAGTCATTTCCTGTTGCACCGCACAAACACGATCCGTTCAAACTTTTCATCAGTTAGCCTACATCTGTGTGGGCGAAAGACTTTGCCCGCGACACTAAATAGTCGCTCAACTGGTGCAGAGCTAGCCTGGACCGTTAGATGGGTTGGTACAAGTCGTGCCAGTGTGGGAAACTCTTCACTGTGCAGCTTCCAGAAAGCTAAGGGGTCAGACTCCTCCGGGAATGTTGGGAGTGCTAAATATTTAGCAAGTTCGTTTGAAGAGGAATTGTCCTGTTGTGCAGCTGGTGCAAGAGAAGAAGACATGAAGCTGAAGAGATGACACCTCTTGTTTGGGGGAGAACTGGTGTCAGGTGTGTCGCTGACAGCAGATTGAGGGTGCAGCCGCAGTGCATTCATCTTGCGGATCACTGTAGATTTGGTGATAGCGGATTGTTCATCATCGGCCCAAAGGAGCTTGAAACGTGGATCAAGCGATGATGCAACAGTGAACAGCTCAGAATGTTCATAATGCTTCAGTCGAGTGTCCATGGATTTCTTGAGAGCGCCGATGAGCTTTCCGTGATACGGTGAGTTTACCTCTTCGAGTTGAACACGCATAATGCATGGGATTACCAGACTAGCTGATACGGTCTTCTCTCGTTGCATGAAATCGGTCGCTTCCTCGATGGGAGTAAGGATATTCACTAAGTCCTGTAAAATGTCTCCGTCATAGGTGGTGAGTTTAGCAGTGTCGAGTGCATCGAACTTATCCACAGGGATGGAGAGTATGGAACGTACCATCTTCAGTTGGGAATTCCATCTGGTGGCATTGGCGGCTTGGAGCTTGTTCTCGCCTTCTAATAGTTCCGTGGCCACTGTAGATTTGCGCACCTGATTAACTATTGTCGAAGCCTTGGCGAGCACCTTGTTGGTTTGTGTGGCAACCTTGACACCGTCCTTCACAACTAACTGAAGCGTGTGTGCAAAGCACGACGATTGTTGTGGGAGTTCAGGAACTTCAACTTCTACATGTTCAATGTTGTCGTCATCATCGTCGGTGTCGCTATCTCCATCACTATCGGGAGCACTAGCGTTGAATCCAGGAAGAGAAAATGCACGCTTCATGTTCGAGGCATTATCTGTAACGATTGCACAGATCTTCGTTGCGATGCCGAAGGATTCCATAACCTCGGAGTACTGCTGCATGATGTGTTCTCCGGTGTGACGCCCGGTGAATCTGTTACACGCCAACATGAAAGAATCCATGCTCCAATCAGTGATGCAATGTCCGGTTATACCGATGAAGCTGCACATTTGGCGACTTGACCACAGATCAATTGTGACGCACACACTCTCAGCAGCATCCAGGCGGCTTTTGACGTTACTGTAGACACTCTTGTAGGCATCATAGAGAAGAATAGTAGACAAATGCTTCCTGCTGGAAGCGTGGCTCGAGGTTTGAGATCAAATTCTTGAAGTGCATACTTTCTACTAGAGAAAAGGGCATGAGATTGCCAGTAATAAAAGATACCAGGTCGTGTGTTGTTTGACGTTGGCGTGGATCAGTCGTTGCAAATTTCTTCGGTGTGGAGAAGAAACTGGTCATTTCTGGCTGTGAATCTGATGTCTAGGGTTTTGTCAATGTAACATCAGCATGCTTTCTCTGAAATTAGAAATTAATATTGAAATTAAAGTGTGAAATTTATCAATGCACAACAAATATGTAGCTAGTAAAAAATTCATATTTCTATCTGAATTAAATATATTATGACAATAAAACAAGATATCTAAGCAGTTGTTTTAAGATTGCCCCCCCAGCTGTGAATCATGACCCTCTGTGTGTTTCACTCTGGAGGTTGTTAGAGTTTACATAGCAGGAGACACTGGGACAGTGTGACAGATGCATGACTTCAATAGTTCTTTGAAGTTGGTTGAACTTGGTTCTCTGGCCAACTACCCTTTTCACACATGCCTATGGATTTAGTGGCTGCCTGCAATCTACTAGGGATAAACAACATAGGCGTGAAAATCATTCTGATGTATTTGTAGTTGAGCTAATAATTAACTATCCATAAAACAGCAGTAGAGCATTATGGTTTAATTACATTGATTATACTCAACCCAATTAAGTGGCAGTAAGACGGCTTTTGTCTTTCAATCCTATATAGTACTGAAATATTAAATTAAAAATATGCAGTATGTTCCATTCAGTATGTAGTAGTAACAGTGATAGGAAGGAAACTAAGTAACAGTAATATATTACATTGCGAAGTGATTGACCCCAGGCCTGACTTTAACCACACTACAAATGTCACTGAAATAACTGCAACTAAACTCACTATGCTTTTTCTTCTGCCAAGTGCTAAGTTTCTGCCAACAAACATTAAGTCCAAATTCAGATCAGTCAGACCTCATCTCATTGCCTTTCTCAATGGACACATTTATTTACACATAATGCCAATTAAGGACACCTGCCTGCTAATTCCCTTTGTGTTGGATGGGAAGCCTCTGCCACTTGAATAGAACCCTTATTTACTCAAGCCTACCGTTCAGCCCACATTTCCAAATTAAATAGGTCAGCTGTACAGATATTTAGTTACATGTGGTTAGTAGGATTTGCCCTTTGTAAAATTAAAAATTTCATTTATATATTTTATAACATTATGTATAATTATATATAATTATTATATTATGTAAAATATATATATACATAATATATATACAATGTAAGTATATTATACATATATATACATAATATATATATACAATGTATGTATATTATACATACATATATATATATATATAGAATTTGTTGTTCCATCCTTTACATATGTTGTTTGTACGAGGATTATATATTGTTTGATATTTAAAGTGTCTTTTTCTTCCCTGTGAATTTTTTTCCTGTGACATTATTGTGTAATACCAGCCCTATAATACCGTTAAACTACAACGCCTACAAGTACTTCAGAACATTTCTCGGCGATGATCGACCATATTCTTAATATATAGCATACTGGTGTATTACAAACATACATATATAATAGTGCATATTTGCAATAATTTTTACATAACCTTACCTTCATGTGTTTCAACAAGTTTGTTGTTACCCCAGAGCTGGAGGAAATCTTCATGTCGCAATGTTTACACTGGGCTTTGTAGTTGCCTTGTACGTTGGTTGGAAAAACAAAGTGATCAGATGCTGCTGATTTGTTCGCCATGTCTGTAGTAAGACTCTGTACTCTGCAGTCTTGTAGATATGACTGACAATATGCTTGCTTGTCTGCGGTGCCAGGTTCTGAACAGATTGCAATTTGCAACTGACTACTATTCAGTCATTATCTTAAGCCAAGGCAAAGTCGACAATACAAGTGAACTGGTGGTTTCTGAACATCTGAAGCCACTACAACTGATCAAGGCATCAGATAGTGTTAGTTTATCCCATGTAATTGACTCATGGCTTAAACTCTCAGGCTCTCAGCTGACATGCATGTAAATGCCTGTGCTTATCATCCCCTTTATACTTATAAACCAATCAACCACCATCACAAGTACCATAAATTATGTTTCGTGTTGTATGAAGCTTTGTACAAAATAAAAATAAATATACAGTAATTTTTACTGTAGCCATTTCTTTTCAATCCTTCTGATAGACCCAACTACTTAACAAAAACGTAAAAAAGTACTTGTAAAAAGTACTTCTCAAGTCCAAGTACTTTGATGGTCAAGTACAAGTCCAAGTACTGCACTCAGCAAAATGGCAAGTACAAATCCAAGTACAGTACTTGCTGTACTTAAGTACACAAGTATTCCAGTACTTGAACCCATCCCTGGTCGATATAGATACTAATTAATTTTAGGCTATATTTTACCATTGTAACTGCTGATCACTAACATTGTGTACACCGTTTCGAAAGATGTGTATGTCGAAATGTCTGTTTAAATAATAATGTACTTCCAACCTAACTGAAATCCTGAGATGTTGTCCAGTTAGGCAAACTATTATTGCATGAATATCCACTCTGTAGACATTACTCAAGTATGCTTAGAAAGACTGGAGCAAAGACCCCCCACACTCATGTTATGCTTCATCACTGTCACAAAGTGATTTGTATAGAATTTAATCAGGCTTTAGAACAGTGGTTTTGTATCAAAGTATGGTTGATGGGATGGTGCTGCCATCTCTGGTATGTATTGTCGCGGAGGTATATGCTGGTGCCCTCTGGCGATTAAGGCGTGTAACGTTTTAACTGCCGACGAGTCAGATTTAATTAATTTCATTTGTAGCGTACACCACTAATTCTACGGTTAGGTATACCAAATTTGGTACCTGTAGACATTATTTAACATGACTGGTAATATGGTGACCTGTCAAACTACTTATGTTGTGGTTATAAAAAGATTATATTATGAACTTATAAAAGTTGTTTACAGAAATGTAGGTGTGAAAAACACTAGGGTCACACCTAGCTTATGAATAGAGTGCGTGTTTTATTAAAATTATGGATTAATTCATGAGAGTTGGAATGTACGATGAATATTGTGGTATCCGGCTCGATACAGGGAATCCAGTGATATTAATTATGTAAGTAATTCACGTAAGTTAAAGATTGAATGAGCACTTAGCCATACGTTTAGCTCGCAAAATCTATTTTAAACTCAGCGAGTTGAATGGATTGCTTCGAAGTGTGAATGGTTTCGGGAGCCAGGTTTTGAAGCGACTTTAATTTGTATTAAGTGTTGTAATTGGTCAGACTAACTTTCGGCCAACAAGCTATATAAGGGCAGGACGGCCATTCGTGGCCAGACGAACATTTGAGCAGAAGAAAGTGTTGCACTCTCGTCTCCAGGAATTGGGCTGAAACGTGTGTCCGCCCAACGCCTGTAGTAAATACTTCTACGATTTCAACAGTATGATTAGTTGTGAGACGCTGCACTTCTCACGCGTTGAAGAAGACTGAGCGATAACCGACTGCAGTTCCGTTTTGATGTGATCTTCGAATGCAAGGCCACCACCGTTTCGTCTGCTAGCTGTCGTAACACCGACTCCGTGACAGACCTTCTCGACATCGCCGAAGTCGTGACATCGTTACCGTGTTGTCGCCTGGTGAATCGCGTGGGATCGACAAAGCAAATCTACCGTCTACTTGATCGCCCGAGTCGCCTGCTTTCATCTACGTGAATTCGAACGCCGAGCGACTTTCGACTTCGTCCTGACATCTCGTCGAACGCGACCGATGGCGATGCAAACGTAGACATTCGCACATCACGAGACATTCATTGGTTACAGTTCATAGACTTACAATGGTGTATACCCGTCTTCATGTAAGTGACCAGCTGTTTAAATTGTCTTCCATGTAATTTCGTATTTGGATGCATACTCGTTGAGTACAATGTATGGTGTTATAAATACTAATTATAATATGGTGTTATAAATTTTCTCCACTTTGGAGAAAATGGATACGACAGATGAAGATTCTACTTCGACAAGTCACTCGGAAATGACGGCTGGTGTGGTTGACACACATAAAGGGCCTGTACCATACGGGTTTCACCCAGTGTGCGATCCACGGTCCGATACGTCATTCCGATCATGCGCATGCGTCAGGTGTAGTCGAATCCGTTTTATCGCTCCAATATTTACCGATATTATTTACGATTTCCAAACGTTTCTCTCGTTCATAAATGAATAAGGCACTCGTATAACTACATCGGAATACAATCCCACGGTTGTAGTTGCAATCTGACATACCTAAACCAAGTTTTTGACAAATTAGCTTCCCTAACAACCAGCCTAAAACCTACAAAACAAGATGGCGAACTAGTAAACAACGGGTATAAAGCGCGCGAAACCCAAACCACCCCCAAATCAAATCATAAATCGGTGCATTCTCCTAGTGACAAAGTAAAACCTATGTTATTATCATTACTAGTTCTGTTTATATACTATCAGAAATCAAGCTGAAATAAACAGTAAACACAATAAACTGTATACCAATAAGTGAGTGCATAGACCATTCCATTCCATGATCATGCGCATGCATCAGGTGTAGTCGAATCCGTTTTATCGCTCCAATATTTACCGATATTATTTACGATTTCCAAACGTTTCTCTCGTTCATAAATGAATAAGGCACTCGTATAACTACATCGGAATACAATCCCACGGTTGTAGTTGCAATCTGACATACCTAAACCAAGTTTTTGACAAATTAGCTTCCCTAACAACCAGCCTAAAACCTACAAAACAAGATGGCGAACTAGTAAACAACGGGTATAAAGCGCGCGAAACCCAAACCACCCCCAAATCAAATCATAAATCGGTGCATTCTCCTAGTGACAAAGTAAAACCTATGTTATTATCATTACTAGTTCTGTTTATATACTATCAGAAATCAAGCTGAAATAAACAGTAAACACAATAAACTGTATACCAATAAGTGAGTGCATAGACCATTCCATAGTCAGACTGCACACACGGAAGTGTCGTGTTAGTTGGGTTTTCAGTTTGACTCATGAACCAGTGTGAGCTGGTTCAACATACACACATGTAAATATATACTTTCACATAAAACTTACGTATCATACTATTACAAATCCGGATTGTAGGCTGTCGAAAAACAGCAACAACTAGTCACTAAACCGTTTACACGGACAGATATTTTATAATTATTTTATATTTACTTAGTTGGGTTTTCAGTTTGACTCATGAACCAGTGTGAGCTGGTTCAACATACACACATGTAAATATATACTTTCACATAAAGCTTACGTATCATACTATTACAAATCCGGATTGTAGGCTGTCAAAAAACAGCAACAACAACAACTAGTCACTAAACCGTTTAGACGGACAGATATTTTATAATTATTTATCTTTTATTTTTTAGTATTATCTCAGTACACGTTTTAAGTGTGGGTGTGTTTCTTAATAACTACTTGACCGTTTTATCAACTCTAAACCACTACCACTCGAGTTGGTGACATGGCAGGCTCCGTACGACATACCTCTACAAGATGCACTTTTAGATGTACCCTGTTCATGATTTTATGTCTGCAGATAACTTTTAGGTTTTTAAATGATCCCAATTTAAAAAAATTGGAGAGTTTCCAGAGCAACACAAACGAGACCTATGTCAACGCCAAAGCTAGACAAGACATCCATTCTGTCACGTCCTACTACATTTATAGTCCCATATGGAAAACCATAGCCCAATTGAAATGTCTCAAATCCAGCACCTCCACTGGATTACTGATCACTCCTCTACCGTATAAACCCAGGACAACAACAAAATTCTCCATTCTTCTATGCATCATGCTCTCAGGAGATGTTCAACTAAATCCAGGCCCCTCTAAATGTCACTCATGTAAGAAATCACTAAGGTCTAATGCACTCATCCTAACTTGTAATGATTGTAATAAATCCACACACATCAAATGCGCCAGGATATCCAGACAAGAATTTAACAACACTTACAGAAACCAAAATGTACCATGGCACTGTTCAAATTGCTCAGCACCGTGTGGCATTTGCCATGGAGATGTCCTAAATGACCATAAAGCAATTCAGTGCGACCACTGCCTAAACTGGATCCACTCACAATGCTGTGCAATAGATGACAATGAATACAAACGATTAATAAATTCCTCATGTTCGTGGGCCTGCCCCGAATGCAACAACTTCAACTTCACAAATTCTTTCTTCAGAGATACAGAAATCCCAACGGCAAATCCCTTTTATCCACTGGACAGTAACTGTCATAACCTAAACGAAACCACCAACAACAATACAACTAATAGCAAGAAAGCATATAGACCAAAAAAGAGACCAAACTTCAGATGCATCCTCATAAACTGCCAAAGCGTTAAAAAGAAAGCCTCAGACATCGAAGCACTAAACAATCTGCATAACCCAGACATCATCTGTGGCACTGAATCATGGTTAGATCCCTCAATAAAAAATGGAGAAATATTCCCAAGCAACTTTAACGTCTTTAGAAAGGACAGAGAAACAGACACTACTGGAGGGGGGGTATTTCAAATATCAAAAGATGACCTCATAACAAGCCACCTACCAGACCTAGACACTAACAGTGAGAGCATTTGGACTGAAACCCAGATAACAGGAATGAAACCAATAATCATGTGTACCCTCTATCGTCCCCCAAATGACTCTCATGGAACTCAAATCGAAGAACTAGACCTAGCCCTTTCTAAATTAGGTAACAAGATCAACACACATAATGTCATCATTACTGGCGATTTCAACCTCCCTAACATCAATTGGGAAATTCACCAAGTCACAACTAACAATGGATACAGTACAGCTGCTGCCAATAAATTACTCTCTCTTACAGAGGAACATGGTCTGATCCAACATGTCAAGGAACCCACGCACAGACAGGGAAATGCCAACAATATTTTAGATCTTGTCTTCACCAATAGACCTGGGTTAATAAAGAAGATAAATGTAGTAGACGGAATAGCAGACCATAGCACAGTCATTATTGATGTAAACATTTCGCCCAAACGCAAACATCGTCCAAAACGTAAAGTCTTCATTAGAAATAAAGCCGACAATATTAACATCCAGAAATCTCTTGAAAACTTTACACATGAATACTTCTCTCAAAACCAAAACATGACTGTCAATGACAAGTGGAATCTTGTTTCCACGAAAATCATCAACATTATGAACCAATATGTACCGCACCGACTTACTACTTCAAGACACAATCTTCCCTGGTTCAATAAAGATTTAAAGAAAATGTGCAAAATAAAGAAACAGCTATATAACAAAGCAAAAAGAACTAGAAATCCAGAAGACTGGAAAGAATTCTGTGACATCAGGAGAAACATGCATAAACACCTTCGTTCTGCTAGACTATCCTACATAAGTCAATTCCTGACAACAACAATAACAGAGAAACCTAAATCATTTTGGAGCTTCATTTCTAAACTTAGACAGGATAACCAGGGTATTGGGGACCTTAACATTGCTGGTAACATCATTAGCGACGACAAACATAAAGCAGAAGCCTTAAACAATCAGTTCCAAAGTGTCTTCACACACGAAGGAAATTCCACCCTACCAGATATGGCCAGAAGTCCACATGGAGAAATCCCCAAACTAACAATTACACTTAAAGGAGTACTTGATCAACTTTCCAAAATTAACATTTCTAAATCGCAAGGACCAGATGGCATTCCACCATGGTTCTTAAACAGATATGCCTCTCATCTAGCACCAGTAATACATGACATTTTCCAATCATCTGTTGACTCTGGACAAGTCCCCAATACCTGGAAAGAAGCCAATGTAACAGCAATTTTTAAGAAAGGAAGTAGAGCAGAAACATCTAACTACAGACCAATATCCTTAACACCTGTGGTTTCTAAACTTCTTGAACACATCATACATAGTCACATTATGAAACATCTTGAACAGCACCACATTCTAACTGACCACCAACATGGCTTCCGTGCCAAAAGATCAACTGAAACACAATTAATTCAAACAATCCATGACATAAGCAAATCACTTGATGAGAAGAAATCTGTAGACATGGCCATCCTTGACTTCACCAAAGCATTCGATAAAGTTCCACATAAAAGATTAATCCACAAACTCAAACACTATGGCATCACAGGCCCAATATCATCATGGATAAATAGCTTCCTTACAGGAAGAACTCAACAGGTCGTTATAAATGGATCTAAGTCAACATCAACTCAAGTCATTTCTGGGGTACCACAGGGCACAGTACTGGGGCCCCTACTTTTCCTACTTTACATAAATGACCTGCCAGACAATCTTTCCTCAACTGTTCGCCTTTTTGCAGACGACTGCCTGTTATATTCACCGATTAAAACTGACCAAGACACATCTGTCCTCCAAAACGATCTGCTCAAACTTGAGAAATGGCAACACACGTGGCTTATGAAATTCAACCCCACTAAATGTTATACAATGACAATAGCCTCAAGAAAACCGACACCAAATCTCTACACATTCTGCGGACAACAACTTAAATCTGTTGAATCACACTGTTATCTTGGCATACATATATCAAATACATTAAATTGGACAATACAAAGCAACTCGGTCACAAAAAAAGCACAACAGACATTGGGAATGATTAGAAGAAATTTAAATAAATGCCCAACCCAAATCAAGTCCATAGCCTACACAACCCTTGTCCGCCCCATACTTGAATATGCGTCAGCATCATGGGATCCACATTGCCTAAGAAATATCAAACTCATAGAAAGAACCCAGAGACAAGCCGCCAGATTTTGTAAGAACAACTATTCTAGAGAGCCTGGAACGGTAACACAACTCCTTAAAGATCTCCAGTGGGACACCCTCCAATCACGAAGAAAAACCCAAAGACTTAGCATATTATATAAAATGGAACATAACCTCATAGATATCCCACTAGATCAATACACCAAACGCAACACCAGATGCTCACGTAAACATAATAAACAGTTAGTACAAATCAGGCACTCGACAAACATATTTGGAAACAGCTTTTTCCCAGTCACAATAAAAGAGTGGAATTCTCTACCTCCAAGCATTGTATCAAGTACGTCACTGAATTCATTCCAGATTAGCCTAGCCCAACATGTAAAAAATTAATCCATAAGAGCCACCATGCGCACTGGCGTGATGTGTCCATAGGACATTTTGCCAGTCAAAATACAGATACAGATACAGATAATATAATGTCATAGCAGAGTAACGAACCGCTTTTGTTTATTGTTGATGTATTAAATGGGAATGCCAGTTGGCTTCTCGTACATACATATCTGATGTCACGTTATGTCTCTCGTTCACTCCGAATCCTAGTGCACCTGAACCTATAACTTGCTATGTCAAATCGGGTACCGCCAATTTATTAATACTTACACTCGATTTTGTGACAATCACGATTGCCCACAGACCTCCCTCCATACTTTGTAGATGGCCCCTTACATAATGTTCACGTATCAACATGTGATTTTTGGAAAAGCATCCAAATTGAATTTTCTTTCACAAGTTCGTTGTGTGGAATGTTTGAATTAGTTATTATTTCAACCGTGCCTGCCAGTTGAAAATAAAATTTGAATTATTCCAATATGTAATGCAAATTTGGTTTTCGGTTACAGGAGTGGGCCGGTGGCTTAATATAACAAGCGAGGATATAATTTTTATACTGTTGGGAGCTTAACACTGAAAAAGTAGGTTTATATGTTTGTTCATATAGTTTCGTAACAAGTATATATTGTATTATTTTTTATCAAATGATAAAAACATGATATCATCGCTTTTGTGAAACATTAACACTTGTTTATAAAATTTCAGTTACGTGTATGTACCATATGACTTTTCCAACAATATATTTGTGATTGAATGCTGTTAGAGTATTGTGTTGTAAATGCAGACATACCATGTCATTTGTTTGTTTAAACACTGTTGAACTGTGTTGTTTATGACAATAGTGTTTCAGTGTTGTGTGTGGCAGGTTCGATCCCTGCTGGTGCTCAATATCTATACACTACTGGTTGTGCACAAACACTTATTCCATTCGATGACTTCTTCCGTTTACAATGACTCCACCTAAACTAAATGAATTCCACTTAAACAACTATTGGAAATAGCACAGCAAATTAGCATGCCACATATAACATGGCAATGGCAGCTAGGTAGGAAGAAACTTCAGAAGGCTAAGCAATGACTCGGTCGTGGAAACAAGGGTAGAAGACAAATAACCCAAATGGGATGAAAATGTAAGAATTTGTACATAGAATTTTAAATTCACAGAGAAAACCCATCAACAAGGGAGTATTTCAACCTGAAGAGGGCGTGCATACAACACTTCATCCCCCAACATATCACCCATTTGTATATATCCCAACATGTGATATAAATGTTGCCTATGTGCTATGCAGTAAAAAGATGGCTGGAGGAAAGGAGCCAACTAGCATGGTTTCTACATGCTAATGTTCAACAATTACAACTGTACTCTAGTATAAGAGGCTATACTGCTAATACATATATCTTCTGGGGTGTTTGCCAAGGATGGGTGCAATGCTAGCATATGTACTGCTGTAATGCAATAGTCAATTTTGCAAGATTTAAATGTGTAGTTGTTTGCAAAACTTTGGATAATACCAAAATGTTTTTTCCAGGTACTTTTGTTGGTTGTGCAATATGAACCTACATGCTTCATACAGTATGGACGTTAATCACTACTGTATTTTTCTGGATTTTGATAGAAATTAATCATGTATATTGCAAGGTATACTATGTCCTGATGTTATGGTTTCTAGAATATCAGCTATTAAAACAGGCAATTCTCTTTTACTTTATCCCATGATCAGAGGTAATGAGGGACTAGTCTTTTTTGTTTACACTTCTCTAGATTTAAGTATGAATCGGCTTGCTCTTTGCTTAATTAACAAAATGCCAGTTCTTGATGTGTTTACCATAGACATGTATTATATTCAACAATACGTGGCCAGTAAAATCTGTACTGTTATTGCCACCTTGAGATTTTACATACAAGTTTCAAGAGACAATGTTACTGAATGTCAAATGTTTCAAACAAGTTCAAATTAGGGAATAACAAAATACTGTTCTTGAGGAAACGTTGTGCTTCTTTATATAAAAAATAAATAATACACACACATTACTATCGATAGTATGCATACTTGAATCGTGTGAACTTTCCTTATTACCCCAATATGGATAAAACACAACATTACCCAGCTAAATGTAGATCTATTAATAATTATAAACTGTGTTCATAGTTGGAAACAATGAACATTCAGTTTTCACCAGGCAGATATTATCATGCAGCTAGACGAGCATTTCGCCGATAAATCTTTAACAAATTACTACGAAAACCTAAACATGCGCTTTGACATTTTCATTATAACATAGTGGCATCTAAAATATAAGGCAACAATGCTGCATTTTGAACATAAATATCATTAAACCGTGAAATGTTGCAATATCTCTAATGAAATACACAATACTTCTTTCCCTATAATTATATGTTTCTGTGTGGACAACATTCCATAAGTATTTGGCATATTTGGTGCATTTGCGCTCAATAAATACTTTGTATGAGACCATCACTTCTGTTGGCATGACCTAGATGTATGAATGCACATAATTACCTTCATCATTAGTCCAGTCGAACTTGGGTGCTGAGCCTCCTCAATATTTTCGTGGGGGGTTGCTGGTGCAAATCGAAGTTTATGTTAGAAAGCATGAAGATGCATTTTTTTGCAGAAACTCAACGAGTGATGCAAATTGAGGTGTTCGACAACTGAAAACTAGTTACAACCCACTTCCTCCGTCTTCCGACGTCATGAGCCGTGTACGTATATCGTTATGGACAACATAATATACACACAATCAGGGTACAACGCGAATTTGCGAAACAAAGTCTCAGATAAACCTTGCAGCATACTATCCATAATGCACCTGATTTAATAACAAGTAAAATCTACACTCACAGCTTACAAGGGTTTGCATTGTACATTAAATATCATTATTTGCAGACTTATTTACTTGTAAGTACATTACGGAATTGTTACATTTCTCATTATGAGTGAAGAACAAATATGAATAAGCTTTTATGTGTACCTCTCTGGATTGGATGAATAGCCAATCGTCAAAAACAATGTACAATGTCATGTTCTAAGCTTTGTCCGACTTACTCTGTTAACCGATTTATGCTAGAATTTTTTAGACACCAGGAATTATCATCAATATAACTGGTGGCTCCCACGAGAGCGGCTTTTTAGCCTTAGTGGCAGTCTCCCTGACTCACACGTGATAATTTGTACACCATGTGATTAATATATTTATGCTTTTACATACTCACTTATTGAGTGATATGTATATGGGTCTTAATAAAGAACTTATGTATGTCTGTCTGTCTGCCTGCCTGCCAGCCAGCCAGCCCGCCAGCGCGCCAGCCCGCCCGCCCGCCCGCTCGAATGTCAATTGTTAAACGCATTATCGTCACGGGGCTTCAGTGCTACACAATGAACACAGTATAGCATTTAAGAAGTCAGCTGTCTTGAGCTGACCAGCCGGCCACTTGGCTGCTGGACTAGTGCGGACTGATGTCGGTGGCGGATTCTGTCAGTGGGTGGCTGACAATCTTGATAACAATGACGATGCTCTAGACGGCCAAGAAGCGACTCGTGTAATCAGTTTCACACCAGTCTTACATGTCCCGTTTGCTGTTATTTGTTGGATTCATGAGCTTACCAAAAGAAGATCCACGTACTGATGTCATCAAATGCGAGAAGAATTATAGTCTGAATTCCCCACTGCCTGAATGCACAACACCTAGTCGCAAATGCTCCAACCGCATATTCGGAATGCTCCAACGTCGTAGTCACAATGGTCCAACGGTCTGGTCGCAATGTACCACTTTTGGTCGGAATGCCCCAATGATTGTAATATTGTCAAACCTATGCATATATATATATATATATATTCAAACAAACCGACCTGCTCAATAAAACAATGCCAGAGTAGATAAAAGACTTGCTCAACGCATGAGCAGGATGCATATTATGCTATTATTACATGACTTCTACACATCAAAGGTCAATGTAATCGATATTTCACGATAGCTTATGTAATACAATCATACACGTGTATACGAAGACAAAACATAGTTTACTTACAAGAAAGTACAGAAAGTCAACGAAACATGTTATTTATATATTAATTATCCATTTAATGTTTTAATATATACAATTATATTATATATATATATATATATATAATATAATTGTATATATTAAAACAAATTATCCATTTAATGTTTTAATATATACAATTATATTATATATATATATATATATATATAATATAATTGTATATATTAAAACATTAAATGGATAATTAATATAGAAATAACATGTATATATATATATATATATAATATGTAATTAGGATAAAACATAAGTTTACTTTTCATAGTAATAGAAAGTCAACGAAACATGTTATTTATATATTAATTATTCATTTATCATTTATTATATACAATTGGAGTATTATATATATATATAATATATATAATATAATTGTATATATTAAAACAAATTATCCATTTAATTTATCCTTTTAATATATACAATTATATTATATATATATATATATATAATATAATTGTATATATTAAAACATTAAATGGATAATTAATATAGAAATAACATGTATATATATATATATATAATATAATTGTATATATTAAAACATTAAATGGATAATTAATATAGAAATAACATGTTTCGTTGACTTTCTGTACTTTCTTGTAAGTAAACTATGTTTTGTCTTCGTATACACGTGTATGATTGTATTACATAAGCTATCGTGAAATATCGATTACATTGACCTTTGATGTGTAGAAGTCATGTAATAATAGCATAATATGCATCCTGCTCATGCGTTGAGCAAGTCTTTTATCTACTCTGGCATTGTTTTATTGAGCAGGTCGGTTTGTTTGAATAACGGCATTGTACCAAAAAGATTGTACAAACTACATTGAAATAAAGCTTTGGACATCAACGACATATAATTTATGTTGGCTTGGACAGCGGGTTGAAGACGGAGGGACTATATATATTGCTTTATTATGTTACGATTGATATCGTATATATATATATTAAATAAAATAATACACGTATATCTATATACTATTTTCGATTTATGTATATATATCGTAGTTATGTGTATTATGTTTTAATGCATGTTCACATTTTTGTATTATTTATTATAAATTAAAAACTAACATTTTTCTATGTTAATTTATCCTGTATACATATGTTGTACGATTGATGTAAATGGTGCATGAATGACCCGGCCATCGAAAATAGTGTAAACTAAGTATGTTACCGAGTTAAAATTGAAATTATTAATTAATTAATACACGGATTGAGACTCTAATAAAACAATACTATATTATAATTACTATATTGTTTCGCGGAAGTTTTCGTTTTGATTTTCTAGAAATAATTGAAGATTATATTTTATACAAATGTTGACATTCATTATAAAATTACACTGAAATGATGACTTTTGAAATGTAATGTGACAGGCTGACAACAACATCAGTGACAATAGTGGCATGTGTGTGTCAATAATATTTAGAGGGTTGTGTAATTGGTTTCTCTACTCCTGCTTTGTTTTATTGAGTAGATTGTTGCACGTTGTCTGTCCTTAGATTTGGAGGCCATAGCAATTGGCTTAATACCCTTGTATTGTTTCATCAAACAGACCGTTTGTTAGAATAACGGCATTGTACAAAGTGCGTTGAAAAAACGCGTCCGACATTAGAAGCATGTAGCTTAAGTTGGCTTCCGTTTGACTTTGATGACGTGAAGGCCTACCTGGGTAATCCAGTTCTTACTAAGTCCTCCTTGAATGCTTTGAATAGAAGTTAGGAACTGAGCAGATCTGGCCTGTCAGATTTGTGTTAGTATATTGTCTTACGTTACATTCTGAATAACAAGAAAATAGATATATAGACAGACAGACAGACAAACAGACAGACAGACATACAGACATATATAATTGTGTAAATCATACATACAAACATAATCAAACAAGTGTAACAGACGGTGAAATGACATTCAATTCCGGGCTGACAGTGGAGCCAACCAAGGCTGTAACTAGTTCATTAATTTAAACTAGTATAAAATAAGTACTTATTTTGGGAACTGGTCAACCTCAGAATAACTGTGTAAACAACGTAATAATAAGTGCACGTGTAGCGTGAGAATTAAGTAGTTATAATAGATCAGATATGTAGATGTAACAACAATAATAGTAACTAATGTTCAATTAAGTAGCGTCGCACACATATTTGTTAATACTCTTCTTCTCTAAGAATGTGTGTAGTGTAGTCGCGGTTTGTGTACACACTGAATATCACAACTGTTGGCGACCCCTTTATGATGTGGATTTGTGAAGATTGGTCAACGCTACACGTGCTTTTGAGTGTCTGTGCTTTCTTCTCAATTTCCTTCATCTCCGTTCACGCCACGCGGACAATAGCAGGTATTCGATTGGTGCACTCGTTACCAATGAGGAGAAGGCTCCATTGTCTTTAACAGCTCAGTAAAATGTCCTTGTTGTTACTGAAACATCCAGTCATTCTGCCTTTCGACGTATGCCTGTCTTGATTCTTATTTTCATGATCGTTATCTTGGTAGTTATATGTACTAAATATTCTTAAATTAAAGTTAACCGGTAAACAGTTGTGCAATGTCTGATAACGACTGCGTTATATGCGTGAAAGTTGTCCGGCCGCGACAACAAGCATTGCAACGTGACCTTTGCGATCGCTGGCAACACCGCATTTACGATAAATCCACCAGACAGGATCAATAGCGAGAGCTGGTGAACGGAAATTACTTTAAGTGGAAGTGTTTCGATTGTGAATACGATGACGCTTACGCCACGTTAAAGGCCGAAAGTGATGCAGAACTACATATGGTAAGTGATCATTGTTTTCCACTTGACATGTTGGCTAACCAAAAGTTTCCTAGTTTTCCTAGTTGTTTCCAGCACTCGGCAACGTTCTATTAACTGACTAGTCTGTATATATTGTGATTACAATGTTATGATCTTATGAGGTCTCATTCAACTAGCCAGCCTTTTTCAGAACATTATCGCTAAGTCGACCTTTCTATGCTGGTACTGATGGTGGTCACTGCCAGGGTGCTTGTCGTCCTCAATGGTTCTTTTACGTCCCAAATTGAGACGGGACCGACATTAACGTGATCTCCGAGTCACGAGGGATACATAGTCCCCAATGTTGAGAGCCAGGTTTTTACACCAAATACCATCCCTGCCCAGTCCGGGTATTCAAATTGGGGCGCCGGCATGTCAAGCGAATGTGCGGATGTGCTAACCACTACACTATCGCGTGCCCCCATTAAGTTAATATGTTTCGTAGTAGGAAACCTATGTTACCGTTGCACCCACACACTCTCCACTAGGCTACTTGCGTGATAACGGTCGAATGCCGAACACGTGGTGCGTTCGTGCAATATGTCGTGTATTTTCTTGAATTAGGAGGGAGTTTACGCAAACACGTGATGCTAAATAATTGCAAAGACGAAACCAACCAAATATTATCACGATTTATCGCTTTTTCGCTACCCGTTGAATAATGAAACTGAATGACGATCAATGTCTTTCACATCATTATTTTGAATGATCATATGGTGTATATTAAACCATGACGAAGATATGACATGACCATTAAGAAATGTAGATTAAAATAAATGTTTCTTAATGTGACAGGCTGACGACAACAAGTGACAACAGTTTCGTCGTAGATGAAATCGGTGATTCCAGAGAACATGCTCGTCATCCCTCTTCATTGTGGATGCCAGTACTTCTTTGTGATCCTTGTCTTCAGTACTTGTGGACAAACCACTCCCTTCTCGCATTGCTTTAGCATATTCACTCACAATGTGCCTCGTCAGTGTCCATCTGATGAGTGCTGGCTTCTTTCTTGTCAGTCCGACTATACCATACTTCCCTTTGTATCTCTGATGACTGTATTCTCTGTCGCTCCATCGATAGTATCTCTTGAATCAAACTGTAGAATGCAGTGTCATAAGGACACTGTGTTGTAGCTGTTGACGACGGTGCCTTTGTTTTAAGATTTGTTTTCTTGGGTAGGATGAAAGACATGATGAGTGGTACACGGCATCCTTAGCTATCAAGTCCTCCTCCGATATTGTGCGTATAATGTCTTCGTCTCCTCTTTGACATGTAGCCTTCTTCAGGTTGGTTGCCCGTTGAAATGTTTAAATTTTATGCAACTTTTTGTCTTTCCTGTGTGATTTCTTCGAACACACAATACACAATACAGACATACCAATCTGTCGAACCAGTGCTCTTTCTCGTTGTCATACTGGGTATACGTGATACTGATTGTTGAGAATCAGTGTCATTTGATGTTTCTGGTTTGTGTGGATCAGCTCGTATTTATTATGCTTCGTAGAATGTGCAATTTTGACAAACATATGGCATATATATATATACATATATTGATATTCTAAAACTTAAATAATTATACTTTTAATCGTTTGACTTCAAAGCAATTGTTAGAACAATTTGTCTTAACATTTCCAGAATAGCACAATTTCGAAAATTCATCATTTGACGGTGACCTTGTTCAATCTTCGCTCCATACCTACAGCACCAGTTGATAGCTCCGTGTCATACCATATTTTGACGAAGATACAATAAGGTTTACAATGGTATATGAATAGGCATTAGGCAAATATATACGCAACCATTATAAACCTAGAACAGTCATCATTTTATAGTGACCTTGTTTGACATTCACTACACACATAATGCTCCATTTAATATATATACGTTATACCTCATTGTAACGGGAAGACAGTAAGTAGGTAACGTCAACGTTAAGCTCCACAACCACTAAGATTGTGTAAAGCTTGTGGGATGGCGCAATTTCTAACATTCATCAATTGACGGTGACCCTGTTTGAACGCTGCTCCACCGAAACTGCTTCCTCTCACAGCGCCATATCACACAGCATTTTGATGGGGAAATATTGTCCTTTCATACAGTGTATGAAATATCCGTAGTCGTGAAGTAGAAACACAGTCGGTGTAACTTTATGATGTTCGCGGCATTGTAAACTTTCGAATATTCGTCATTTGATGGGTGACCTTGTTTGACCTTGTCGTCACTCTTATCAATCTTGGATAGAACATCATATCGTAAACTGTCTTAAAGGTGAGACAATACGCGTTCCAAAAAATATACGACATGGTCATTTTCTATTTAAATAAAGTACCTTGATAGCCATTGTAATATTAAGAAGTTTTCGGAAGCGCCCAATTTCTAAAATTTATCGTTTGATGGTGACCTTGTTTGACCTTGGATTCACGCTTACTGCACCATTTGGCAACTGTACAACAGGCCTAATTATGACGGGAAGATGCAGGGCTGTCCAATTATATAACATTTGGGTGTTTGTAGGGGGGGTTTAAATCGGTCTTTGGTTGTTCTACCGCTCGCCTATAAGGATAGTATTTGCGAAATCAAATTGCTGTCAATGTCCGCTAAGCCACCACTGGCGACTGGCTAAAAGTCCGATTTGCTGTCTTTTCTTTTGGTCATGGCGGCGATTGTACGTGTAGGTGTGTGAAGCAACATTACAAGGCATGGTCGTGGTCGATATTGGGGGTGTTCAATATTGCAGGTGGGAATTCCTTTCTTCAACGAACTGCACAGCGACAGTATAGGGTCGTCTCTTTCGTCGAGGTACTGTTAATTCTTCTGCTAGTATTGCAGTGTCTATAGTATCATCTACATTCGTCACCTTCGATGTGTGGCCGGCAGGACCTTTCTAGCACTTTGCTAACAACGCCGTTTTCGATCAGGCTTTGGGAGTCGATAGGTTTGCTCATGTCCTCGTCCGAGGGCTCACTGTCCAGCTCCTTCACCATAGGCAAGTCTTTGATGGCGTCGAAATCAGAATTAGTTACGACTGTTTCTCGGGAGTAGTTCTGAATAATGTTCAACCCATCGCTCCATATTCTTATTGCTATATCATTGGCATGAGAGTAAACATAAGCATTATTGTGTTAGCGTCTACTCCATGTTGCCAAGTCTATGACGCACGTGCCGTTTTCACAAGCCGCGCGCGCATGGTTGCTGCGATCATCCTCGCGTGCCAGGAGTCGCTGCTGCTGATTACATCAGTACCCCCCTGGCTGGTCGCTTTCTGAAACTCTGAATTTAAGCTCAGCCTATGAAATCGCTCACTAGATCAGTGGTTGGCGGCAGGTCAGGTGGTTATAATAAAACTAATTTCAACCAACCGTGGCTCGTGTTACATGCAATGTTTAGGAAGTAGAAGTAATTATTCGAATACACAATACCGCTCAGCTGCTCGTGCTAATGGGCTAACGGGTCATTATATATTGGGATTCGCAGCTCGGATGCGCAGAAAAGCTCGGATGCGCATGCGTGAGGTATCGTCTTTTCTTTTTTTCCCGCTCCTACGTTTATACTTAATTTCACCAATCTAAAGACTGTCATTATCCCAAAATTAACAAACGTGCAATACTATAATCATTACTATACTTGCATATGCATATATTTGCGCTCAACCATTATTTTGCCACACAACCAACCCAATTTTCAAAACAATATGGCGGATTGGTAAACAAATATTTAAAGCGCGCGTAACACAAATCAACCCCAAGACAACTAATTAAATCAGTGCATACATTCAAACTAAAAGTACATAACTTACAATCATTACATATACAGTAACTATATAGGGAAGTCTGGAATAATCCCTCCCCTCTATTCTATCACCGGCTGAGTACTAACAGGCCCGAGACGCCCAGGAATAAAACTAGCATAAATGATTAAAACCCATCATATGTTTCTTTTTGTACTAGCCAGACCCTGCACTTCTTTTTACGTTTAGTAAACAATACATATATATTATATATTGTAGATGTATATACACATTGCATGTCTTTACAATAAGAATAAGTAGTAATACTAGAAACCACACAAGATAAATTAATTACTATCATGGTATCCATCGCCGTCAACGTTCACACATCATGAAAGTTCATGCAGTGTTGTTCAGCTTCTTCGTTCTGCCTCTTGTGTTAGACGGTCTCATACATAGACACACCAACATGGCAAACTCTTGTACACCATCAACTACTAATCGTGAATGCAGCAAATATCCGTGTGGAACATGCAATGAAAACGTCACACGGAGTCAAAGAGAAGTACTTTGCGAGACCTGCGATCAATGGTACCACGCAAGCTGCCAGAGCATCAACAGTGAATGCTATGCCTTTTTACAACACAGCAGAGTCAGTTGGCATTGCATCGCTTGTGGACAACCAAATTTCAGCACTGTAGCATTTGACGTATATGATTTGGACTCCGAAAGAAGATCATCCCACACCATATCTACTGACTTGTCTCTAGGCAGCCCTGACCCAGTGCAAAACCAATGGAAACCCCTCCACCGCTCGACACCACAAAGAAATGCCAATGCTCAGAGTAGAGGCAGACCACTTAGGATAGTAAACATCAACTTCCAGAGTATAAAAAAAAAAAGTGAAATTTTACACTTGATTGACAGTTGCTCCCCGGATGTAGTTCTGGGGACAGAAACATGGCTAGACCCATCAATTAAGGATGATAATTTTTTCCACCAGGATACAATATATACAGGAAGGACCGCGAGACCACCTCAGGAGAAGGAGTGATGATTGCAGTCAAAGATACTTTAGATAGCCAGGATGAGAACGAATTTGACTCGAGCTGCGAGATCATCTGGGCCAAGATCAGAATGAGAAGGTGTAGATCGCTGTATGTGTGTTCCTTTTACCACCCCCGCACAAGTGATGAAGAAAGTATGACAGAATTTGAATTCTCTCTATGAAAACAGCAAGTGTTAATGATAATAATTATTATATTCTACTTCATGTATCTCATTCGTCAAATTATCTTTTAAATTAAGTACATGTATTATGGAAAGGGAAATGCTAACTATAAGTATTGTACTTCTTGCATTTTCCCTTCAACATTTCAATATATTATATACTATATTATTTTTTTATTTATTATTTAGTATGTATTATAGGAATTATGCTGTATGTATGTATGTATGTATGTATGTATGTATGTATGTATGTATGTATGTATGTATGTATGTTATGTTGAATAAAAATTCAATTCAAAATTCAAATTCAACATAAAATGTATGTGTATCACTTTACTCGTCAATATTTGTAACATTGTATAACATAATTAATTTATAATGTTTATATAGGTTACTATTTATTTTTTTGAATAAAATAAGGATGGTCGTAGTTTAATGACAACGACGGTAAATTATTCGTGCGGAGAAATGTACATTATCGGTAATGATAATTATATGAAATAGCCTCGCCATTGGCCGATACAAAAACCCTTGTGATGTGATATGTGTGGATGAACGCCTACCTTGTTTTCGTCGTAGGTGGGGATTTAAATCTTCCAGGTATACAGTGCTGGACGACCTTGGACTCGAGCAGTTGGTCCGAGTCCCGACTAGAGGGCCAAACATTTTGGACCTTTTCATTACAAATCACCCAAGCCAAGTCATGAGAACGGAGACAATGCTTGGAATCTCGGACCATGATATTGTGTTTGTAGAACTGGACATTAGCCCTGTTCTTGTGCATCAAGCACAGAGAAAAGTTCTCCTATACAGCAAGGCCGATTGGCAGAAAATAAAGGACCATGTGACCCAGGTTGGTAATAACATTGTGAACTGTGATGAAGACACCTCAGTCGAAACCTTGTGGTGTAAACTGAGAGACAGCATCGGTCAGAGTGTCGCTCAGTTCGTACCACCAAAGACAAGCAGAAGAGTAGACAATCATCCATGGATCACCAGAGAAATTCTCCATGTCATTCGGAAGTGTGTTAGGCGGTACAAGAAATACAAGAAAAATCCTACATCGGAGAATGAATCATCATTCAAGGAGGTGAAACACCTGGTGCAGAAGAAACTCCGCCAGTCTTACCGGCAGTATGCGGAGAACACCATCCTTCCTGAAGAGGCTGACTCTGAAAACCCCCCATCACCGAAGCGTTTTTGGGCGTATATAAAGCACAGGAAAAGGGATCTAAGTGGAGTTGCACCGTTGAAGTCTGGCGGCAAACTCGTTACGTCAGCAGCAGAAAAAGCTACAGTTCTTAATGAACAAATTAAATCAGCATTTTCAACTGGGGTTCAACTGTCTCTGGAAGAATTTGAGCAGCAGTGTGAAATTGACACAAACGACAGCAGCTATACCAAGCTTGAAGACATTGACATCACGGAACAAGGGGTAGCCAAACTGCTGCAGTCCATAAACACCCATAAGGCGCCCGGCCCTGACAACATACACCCCAGGTACTCAAAGAACTGGCTCGAGAGCTGGCGCCCATCCTGACCTTCATATTCAGAAGATCGCTTGCCTTTGGCGAAGTCCCATCTGACTGGTGTAGAGCACACGTGACCCCCATCTACAAGAAGGGGCAAAAGTGCAAGGCTGAGAGCTATAGGCCAGTATCACTTACCTCAATAGTGTGTAAGTTAAAGGAACATGTCCTGGTGAGCAACCTATTGAAGTCTGTCTTGTGAAACGCAGCTCCTTGAGTTCCTTGATCACCTGACCTCAAATCTTCAGAAAAACCACCAGACTGACATATGGATTATGGATTTTTCCAAGGCTTTTGATAAAGTCAGTCATAGCCGTTTAATATACAAACTTCAATATTACGGGGTGCAGGGCAAAGTGAACGCCTGGATTCAAGCTTTTCTGACAAACAGAACCCAAGCAGTCATCATAGATGGAGATCGATCAAGCTTCATTAAAGTAGAATCCGGAGTCCCGCAAGGCTCGGTGTTGGGACCATCTTTGTTCTTATTTTACATAAATGACCATCCGAAGGGACTGAGTTCTACTGTGAGGATATTTGCAGATGACACTGCGTCATATCTGACTGTCAGATCGCAGGATGACGCTGCTACACTTCAGTCTGCCCTTGATACGATGGCCACTTGGGAATCCAAGTGGGCCATGCAGTTCCATCCCCTGAAGTGTAGCGTACTGTCCATCATTTGGTGGGTGGGTTGGTGGATGGATGGATGGATGGATGGATGGATGGATGGTTGGATGGATGGATAGAAAGATATATAGATAGATAGATATATAGATATATAGATATAGGATCATTACTAGGTCAAGACATTATTTTAATCATACAAGAAATATACCTAATTGTACTAACATTACTTTGTCTAAATCCGTGATATTTTAAACCATGCCAGAATGAAATAATTGTTCTCGTAACGTTTTAGCGGCTTGCTTCACCGCAGCATTTACGAGCAGGCTGGAGGCGGCACCTACAGTGCACTGCCTCTGTTCACCCGCGTGTTATCCCACAATTTACGACATAACAAATAAGATTACCACAACAATTAGAAGAGGAGTGTTCCTCTTTGATAACCACTCTCCTCCGTTTCCATGAGAAGAAGTTATCATCTAGATGCCTCCTTTCAGTTATCCTTCATCGGTGCTTGCTAGATGTTGCTAGATAAGGACTTAAATTTACCACCAAGCCGTAGTTTGTATTCAGAGCATAGCATAAATCCCATCGCCATGAAAAAAATGGCAGGTTCTTTCTCACGTCATTTTAAAACTGTTTACTCAACACAACATTAATTATGATGTTATAGGACTTGGAATCATTTACGCACGTTACCAATGCTACATTTGCATAGAGAGGCTGGGTTTTGTAATGGTAGTCTTTTTGCCAAATCTGTCAGAGTTCGAAGCTCAAGACCCTGGCCAGATGCAGTAGGACCTACATACGTTGTCCTACTGTAGCTTTCAACACTGAGGACTGTGCATCCCTCGTAACTCCGAGGTCTCATTAATGTCGGTTCCATCTCAGTGTCCCATCTCAATGGTGTGCGCGTGCATGCGTGCGTGCGTGTGGGTGCGCGCGCGTGTGTGTGTGTGTGTGTGTGTGTGTGTGTGTGTGTGTGTGTGTGTGCGTGCGTGTGTGTGTGTCTGAAGTTGCATCGGGAAAATGTGCTGTAGTTTTGCATGTGATACTAATGAATAGTAGGTCATTTATTAATGAAATTATGTTGTTAATATAAATTAAATGAGTAAACATAGTTCTATTGTTGGCATTCCAAAACGATGGATTGCAGCATATCCAAGAATGTTGGAGGACATTTGTTGCAGGCAAATAAGTCACCTCATCCAGAACATATGTTTCTATGTTAATAAGAGGAAATGCGTTGGTGGATATTCGCCACCGCTACCTACGCCTACCTGGACGACCAGTCCATGACCCGTAACGGAGGAAAAAACACACAGTCGCTACAGCAAACACAGTTTGTTTATTAATAATGCAGTAACGTCATTGTTCGTCTAATGTATGCATCACGTGAGGGGAGAAACGGCTATAATTATAAATCGATAAAAATCAGTCGGACGGCCTCATTTATTGGTACACTCCAGACCCGAAGAGGTGAATACTGTTTTCACTATCAGCTGTACACAAAAGACGCCAATTGAACGACGATGGCTTTTCGATATTTCTCAATGCGACTCTTGCCGACCATCAAAGTTGGAAATTCCACTACGACGTCAACTGTGTCTCACCATATGTCTACCTTGGTGAGTTTATTTTGTTTTATTTTTAAAGTTCGGTTTGCGAAACGTTTGTGTAATTATACTCTTAAAAATAATATTTTTGTAATTAAATTTTTTCGTCTTTAACCCATTTTCTTTAACGATACTTTGTATGACCTGCATGCAGTATTTGTTTCATATTTGGCAAAGGAATGCATCTTGATTGATAATAAAGTTAATATTATAAGTGTCGTAGATTGTGTTTGACATGAGCATGTGTTTCAACTTACACTAAACGGTCAACTTGTAATGCTTTGTACATGACATGAACATGAATAATGTTTTAATAATCAATGTCACTTAAGGACTACCTGAAAACAGAGGTGTCTGATACCACATTTAACCAACGTCAGTTAAATTTATAAAGCTGTGTTCGTACATATGTAGAAAGGACGCGTCATGTTGCAAACAAATAAAAACGTAATAATAAGCAGATACCCCTAAGCACCTTAAAAAGAAGGTTGACCACTCCGGTCGTTTCGGCACTCAGCGCGTTTATCTCTTTTAATCAGCACCAGATCTTTTTATGAGAACTTAGTTACGAGTAAGGTTTAAAATGTGCTATTTTATAACCACTGGGAAAAAATCTTCTTCTCTTCTTCCCCTTGCTCCCTTGCGGGTGGGTCCACGTCACTTGGTAGCTTCTTTTACTTTTCTTATCAGTTCTTTCCACCTCTCTCTCTCTCTCTCTCTCTCGACCGCAATGGCTTGTTCACGCCAGCCCTCCCCAGGTCTCTTTTTATGCTGTCGTTCCATCTTAGCCTTGGTCTTTCTCTTCGTCTTCTGGCACGCTCTTCTATTTTCCACGCTCTTTTCGGCAGTCTGTCTTCACCCATTCATTGTACATGTCCCGCCCATCTCATTCTGTTTCCGGCTATTTTCCTCTTTAGGTGTTTTTTTCATTCCAATCTCCTCTCTCAATTCCTTCATCTTCCTCCTATCATCTCGCGTTATTTTACATATTCTTCTGACCCAGTTCTTTTTTGCTACCTGTAGTTTCTCCTCTTGTCTCTCTGTCAATGCCAGTGTTTCCAACCCATATATACAGGCTGGTACAATGCAGGCTACAAAAACTTTTCCTTTCAGTTGTTTCTCCAGTTTTCTGTCCACATAATGCTTTCTACCCTCTTCCATGTCGCTGCTCCTGCTTGCATCCTCCTTTGTATTTCTTTACTATTTCTTCCATCTTCGCACACTGTACCGCCCAGGTATACAAAGCTACTCACTTGTTTAATGGTCTTTCCGTCAACAACTACATGCAGATCTACCTCCTGTTCACCTATCCACATTACTTCAGTTTTCTCCAGATTCATTCGGAGGCCGTGTTTTCTGATGGTGTTACTCCATTCTTGCAATGCTTTCTGTAGTTCTTCTTCGTCATCAGCCACCACTGCTAAGTCGTCTGCATACAGTATCTTCTTACGTTCTTCCTGCTCCTATATCTTTCCACTGATATCTTTCCGCAGTCACATGACCATTGATCAAGTAGCTGGTCCAGGATCACGTCCGGTCACGTGAAATATCCCGGCTTGACACCCAGAGGGATGCAGACCCAGGATTCTGGTCATGTGGCCGCAGTCACATGATCAAGTAACTGACCCAGGATCACGTCCGGTCATGTGAAATATCCTGATCTTGCACCCTGTACTCATGCTGTTTGGGGCTGAACTCAAAGAGATCTGGCCGGACGGTCCCATTTTGCCATAATAAATTTAATGCATTTATCAAATGAGTTGTTGTGTTGTCCTGTCATAAATAACTACTCGTTGCCGCGAGTGTAGAAAGGTCCGCTTGAATTCTTAATGGGCTGCACGTGGCCA
Organism: Paraescarpia echinospica; assembly: GCA_020002185.1. Taxonomy (NCBI): domain Eukaryota; kingdom Metazoa; phylum Annelida; class Polychaeta; order Sabellida; family Siboglinidae; genus Paraescarpia; species Paraescarpia echinospica. The sequence continues at coordinate 76,522,057 of CM034535.1, read as the reverse complement.
TGGAACGATATCAACAAAACCTGTCAGGCTTCAACCACGTTGAAGCAAAAGACAAAATTGCTAGACACGAATGTTCGACAGATATCGATTGACGATGCAGACATTGCGTTATGTAAAATGCGATTCGTTTTGAACAACACATTTCCACTCAGTACTACTAGAATAGCAAACATGCTGTAAAAGTAAGACCCTCTTGAGGTCGCTCCTTTTTATGTTTGTCAGGCATGTATTCAGTTTAATAAATGCAGGTGCATGTTGTTGAAATGGTGGAATTAAGAAATAAAATTATAATATGAACATCATAGTGTGCGTATAAAGTGCTGACGTTTTTTAGTGTTCGTACATCGAATTTTTCTTGGATAACGATCAAACTAGTGTGTATTACCTGACAGTAGTGGCGTCAACCTCTTTTATCGGTATAGTGAAAACAATATCAGTAGAAGGGAAAAGTAATATGTAGCCTGTTCTTTATTCAGAGTGTTCGTGCACTAAGTAATTCAGAGTTTTGTTATGCAAAATATATACATTGGCATGGAACTGATGACAGCAGCTTTAAGTTGTAAGTTAACCGTCACGCCGACTATCCGTTTTGGCCAACACATTGTGCTTAATAATCCCAACACGCTGTTCGCAATCTCAAGCGTTCAAGTTGTATACGAAACATTCGAGTAATAAACTCCAGCTGTAGCCAATATTTCAGAACCAGGCGGGGGGGTATAGGCTTGACCCTACAATTGCTCTTTGAGGTTGGGTGGTTCCCACACTCCAGGCTGCCAGTGGGACGATATACAACTGACTCAGCGAACATCCCGTTCACATTAGTCTTTTACTACCTCTCGACTGGGAGGGTGGTTCCATGCTAACAAAACATAAAAAGTCGCTATAAAACGTCTGTCTGATTACATAAATAGTAGTAGTAGTAGTAGTAGTAGTAGTAGTAGTAGTAGTAGTAGTAGTAGTAGTAGTAGTAGCAGTAATAATAGTACTAGTAGTAGTAATAGTTTTTGTTGTTGTTGTTGTTGTTGTAATAATTATACGCTTTACTTAGCACTCATTTCCAAAGTAGCACTCTGTTCAAGCGTGATTATAACGTGTTTAACAAGCTAAGACTTAAATAATGAGTACAGTATCCACTAAAAGCGTGAATAATAAAATAAAACGTCTCCATTGTTGCTAAGATTTCAATAAACAATACTACACTAAACAAACTCCGAAACTATCAAAATACGCATGCATAAATTGAACATTGTCGACAGTAACGTCAATTTGCAAAAATCAATAAATAAACAGACAATACCATATTAATAAATATATAACTACAATAATATACTAATGTATAGATAATTGAACATATAATAACAACACATATTATGATACTGGCAGTAACGTGTAGATGTAGCAATCATATAAAACTAAATAGGCTTACTACTAAGACTATAAATCCAACTTTGAAATGAGTCTTACGACGCGCTTTAAATATGTTCAAGCAATCGATCAGTGGCAGGTCTTCGGGTATCGCGTTCTAAACGTTGTGCCATCCAATGTCCGTGTTGCAGCGATACAGCTCCGCGGCGACAATTTCCGTCGGTCAAAAGACGAGCCCCGCCCGGCCAATCAGACGGCCTTCAGGCGGACAAAACCCGCACCGCGCCATCGACTCGATGTCGTTTACCGGCAGATATAACGAACCCATCCCCGCCAGCGACCTGCCGCGCACCGCCGGCATCTGCTCCATGTATCGCCTACCCGTTGTGCCGGACACCAATGGTAGGAGACCAGACTTTCCATAAAACAGCGTAAAACTGGTGAAGGTGATGATAACAATAATAATAATAATAAATAATAATAATAAACGCAAACATTACAATAATACTCGAAATATGTCAAAATCCACATTAAATGGAAGGTTCTCTGACACTTTACATATCATTGTATAAATTAAATAAAACATTAAATATGTGTTAATAAAAATATAAATACAAAATAAAATGCGACTCCCTATCTCCGTCCTATCTCTTGGCTACCATAAAACATACAAAACAAACATTATTCAGGCGACGATATGAGCCTATATGCAGGTTTGCATAATTTAAAATGCATACATGAACGCCGACAACTCGAAGTTATATCAGCTCGAGGGCCAAACGTCACACTTGTACACACCAAGAATAACGTATCGATCGACCCACTCACTGTGCGGAGCGGGGTATCTGTAGACGAGTAGATACAGTTCAATTATATATGAAAAACGCCGTGTCCTAACTCCAAGCACACCAACACACAGCAACTATTATTTAAGACCATCGAGGCATTTGCTAGATCGCAAGTGGTGATAGTCTTTAATAACATGTTGCAGGCATAGACAGACAAAAGTAATCTATTTGCAACTTTTTTCCGGATTGCGGGTGGTGTGTCGGTGTGTCGGTGTGTCGGTGTGTCGGTGTGTCGGTGTGTCGGTGTGTCGGTGTGTTGAACGTTCGCTTATGCTGCAGGTAGACAGAACACATATATCGTTAATTATAATCGATTTCATGTTTCAAAACTCACGATTTCATTAACATTACAATTTTATTTCTAACAGCTGTAGCCGTAATAACGATCGTGGTTTCAGAGAGACAGAGGGACACGGAGTCCGACAGACAGACAGACAGACAGACAGGCAGGCAGGCAGACAGACAGACAGACAGACAGACAGACAGACAGGCAGACAGGCAGGCAGGCAGGCAGGCAGGCAGGCAGACAGACAGACAGACAGACAGACAGACAGACAGACAGACAGGCGGGCGGGCGGGCGGGCGGGCGGGCGGGCGGGCGGGCGGGCGGGCGGGCGGGCGGGCGGGCGGGCGGGCGGGCGGGCGGACGGACGGACGGACGGACGGACGGACGGACAGACAGGCAGGCAGGCAGGCAGACAGGCAGACAGACAGACAGACAGACAGGAGAGACGTAATCGTTAAATGTGTTTAGTGTACTGGTAAGGGTGGTGTCGTCATCATGCGTTATGAATTTAAAAAGGTCTCTAGAAAGTGTTATGTCATTTATGTATATAATAAATAAGAGTGGCCTTAAAATTGAACCTCGATGGACACCAGTGTTGATGACTATGTCCTTAGACGTAACATTTTCAATTTCTACGTACTGCTTACGATTTTGTAAATAACTCTTACAAATGTCCAGAGCCGCCTTGTCATTTAATCCGTAGTAATTAAAATTCTGTACCAATATATTGTGATCAATTGGGTCAAATGCTTGTGATAAATCAAGGTATATATTTATTGGAGTAACTGATTTATCAAGTTCTTGTATAATTCTATCTATAATTTTGAGTGTAGCAAGCTCAATAGAATGTTTCTTTCTAAACCCATATTTGTTATTGTAACATAACGCTTTAGAATGGAAGTAATTGTGGATTTGATCAAACATAACTTTTTAAATAATTTTTTGAAATCACTGGCAGGATTGAAATAGGACGATAATTGTTAAAGTCAGAAACATCACCTTTTTTTAAAAGGAGTATGACTTTTGCTACTTTAAATTTGTCTGGAAATATACCAGTTATTATTGAGTGATTAATAATTAGAGTGTCTGCATTGCTGATATCAATTTTAGTAATTGTGTTGATATACCGTCTTTTCCACAACTTGATTTTGGAGGTAAACGATCAATTATATTAACAGTAGTTTCCATGTTAATTGGGTTAAAGCTGAAGGTGTGAAATATCGGGTTTTTAGGTAATCTTTGTATGATTTACCTCTACTTGTAGTTGTTTTAGAGGCTAGAGTAGGACCAGCATTAGTAAAAAAAACGTGTTAAATATGTTTGAATAATGCATTCGTCCCTAAATATTTCCCCATCGACTTTGAATAAATCTGGAAATTGGTCTTTCTTTTGACTTTTCTTAATAATTTCTTTAATTAAACACCACATTTTTAAACGTCATGTTTATGCTTTTTCAAAACTGGAGTGGTAATGCATTTGCTTTGCTAATCTAATACTACTTTTAAGAATTTCATTATAAGGCTTAGTAATTTTAGGGAAGAAACCATGTGAAACGATTGTGTCAAAATATTCACATATTATGGATTTTTCGTTAATTTTAAACAAATCAATATTGTAATCACCTGCAATTATTATTTCACTTTTAGATTGTTATAAATCAACTAAATTTGATGCAAATTCGTCTGTACATATACGGTAGTTTTCAGTTATACCTCTAGGTGGTCTATATACATTTCCAAGAATTATTTTTAGATACGTAGAGATGGAGAGACGAAGAGGGGAGAGACAGAAAGAAAGACAGAAAGACAGACAGACAGTTAGATAGACAGACAGACCGAGAGAGAGACAGACAGACAGACAAATAAACAGCCAGACAAACAGACACAGAAACCGAGATAGAAAGACAGAAAGGGATAAAAACATATAATAAAAGTTTGTGCTGATATCAAACGAGCATTGTTTAATGCGTCCTTAAATTTCAGGACTCGATGTTTGCTTTGTCGGTGTCCCGTTTGACCAAGGCACCTCTAATCGATCAGGAACGAGGTTCGGCCCGAGGCAGATACGTAACGAGTCATCGCAGATCCGTCGATACAACCAAGATACAGGTACGTTACATCAACTGATACTTTGACAATTATAGTGTGCTACTTTGCCAGAGCCTCCATGGGTGGTGAAACTACAAGGAGGCACATCGTAAATTCGACATATTCACAATTTTCACAATTTTCACAATATTCACAATATTCACAATTTTAATGTTAGAGACACTTAACATTTAGAGATTTGTTGACTAACGTTACAAGTTAAACAAACGAAGTAAAGATGTGTAATCATTTTCTCTTCTACCAGTTTCCACCTGGCTTTAACTTGTCGAGGATACAGACAGTTTGACAGGCGAACTGCTATGGACAAAGTGCGAACAGTACATTAGTACAAATAACGTGTGAATGAATTCATGCACAAGAACACCTCTTTCTCTAAAATTTAGGATAACGCAATATCTGGATGAAGTTCTTAAATGCACCCAAGCTGTTGTTATTTACAATTTGTAGAGGGGTGGAAATCCAAAGTCGAATAATTGTACTGGGGGAGGTAACGGATCGTGCCGCCAAACTATACCTGGTCATTTCACGATTATCCGTTGGCAACATTCTAGACGCGTCCTGCCGTTGTCGCCGTCCGCGGCGTTATATAACCGCCTACGGTGATTTTTCTATTTTTGAACTTTATTGTTTTCACAGCGCTCACGTGATAAGGGCAATTGGTTGTTTTCTGTGAAACGGTTACCGAACCAAGGCCGCCATCAGAGACCGCCATAAATAATCTACTAAAACACATTTTCTTTGATCGACGTTGAAGAAAGTTGTATGCTCTGATTAGTAAGTAGTAAGTTCACCTTGTATCGCACGTGAGCTGTACGTGCTCGCACTCGCCACTTCGACGGTGTGGCGCCGACATGAATAGAGTAAGTCAACCTGTCTACGCTACAGATACTAATCAATCTTGGTCTCATTTACCGACACTGTACCAGGCGACCGTGGTCTGAATGTGAAGGCAGACAGCCCATCCAGGCCAGTGTTCATACACCTACACTAATGTAATGCACCAAGCCATTGCACCTTTGTCAGCCGGCTTGAATGCAACATTACCGTAAATAACACCTGAATGGACTACTTTATATGAGTAAGAGTCGCCAGTCTTTGACAGAGAAGGGAATATTGAACATCTGCCGGATCGCTCGTGCATTGTAATTGCACGCTAAATATTTTAGTGTGCAATTATAACGCATGAGCGAAGGCAGGCTAAGCACACGGTTTGAAAGGACATGTGTTATTTACTATTATTAGTAGTATGCATTTGCAATGCGCTATTTATCCTTGTTAAAAACACTTGCCGGGAGACATTAAAGGATCAAACTAAGTAAAAAAAATTTTAATGGATTGCTTGTCTGAAATAAAAATATTACGTAAATTATAATTGTAATTATAATTATGGTTATATAACTGTAATATATAGTAATAATAATAATTATTATTTAATTTATATAAGTATATCGATCTGATGCAGGCGCCAGTCCCTATGACAGTCTTCAAGTGGCTGACGTTGGTGACGTCAATATGACAATGTACGACATAGCGGAGACATGCAGGAACATCCGGGACACTTTCTCGTATCTCATCAGCACCGGATGCAAGACGTTGGCCATGGGCGGGGACCATTCCATCACGTATCCCATCCTACAAGCCTACAAGGTAGGCGTTCATCCACACATATCACATCACAAGGGTTTTTGTATCGGCCAATGGCGAGACTATTTCATATAATTATCATTACCGATAATGTACATTTCTCAGCACGAATAATTTACCGTCGTTGTCATTAAACTACGACCATCCTTATTTTATTCAAAAAAATAAATAGTAACCTATATAAACATTATAAATTAATTATGTTATACAAAGTTACAAATATTGACGAGTAAAGTGATACACATACATTTTATGTTGAATTTGAATTTTGAATTGAATTGTTATTCAACATAACATACATACATACATACATACATACATACATACATACATACATACATACATACATACATACATACAGCATAATTCCTATAATACATACTAAATAATAAATAAAAAAATAATATAGTATATAATATATTGAAATGTTGAAGGGAAAATGCAAGAAGTACAATACTTATAGTTAGCATTTCCCTTTCCATAATACATGTACTTAATTTAAAAGATAATTTGACGAATGAGATACATGAAGTAGAATATAATAATTCTTATTTTAACATAGGACTTATACATGCTAATAAGCATGTTTTACTAATTATAGACAATGCAGACTTCATGACATCAGTCATCAGACAGGAACAAGTATCTTTGATGTAGATAAATTTGACACATAAAAAGGATTTGAACATGATGTATAACAAGAGTAAAAAAAATATATATTTTTAAGAATTCGAAGAGTACATAATGTATTTATTGACCAATAGGAATAAGTATCGTTGATGTAAGAATACTTGATACAAAATTAAGATTTGAATACGATTATAGCGATAAAATAAAATGTACTATATATTGTATTTACTGACCAGTAGTGATCTATACCTTTGTTAACAGTAAGAGGAAAGATGCTGCTTCCAAGTTAAAAAGATTGGACGAGTGGCTGTCTCCCTGGCAAAACAATGGCAGAACAAACTTTACGTAAGCATTGTAAATTATGGTTTATTTTGTTAGCGACACAAGGCAATGTAATGGTTTTCTTGTAAACGCATTTGTCTGGGGTGGGGTCAACCGACATTAGGTCAGAGTGACACTGACACACACATGCGTATTCACACACACGTGCGCACGCATGCACGCACGCACGCACGCACGCACACACGCCCACATGCACACACACACAAAACCCACCCACACACACGCACCCAAGCACCCACGCACACACGCTGCACGCACACGCACGTACAGGTGACGTTTGTTGTGCACACAGGAGCGCTACGGACCCGTCGGTCTGGTCCACATCGACGCCCACTCGGACGTGCAGGACAACGCGGCAGGGTGCAAGCTGATGCACGGCACTCCGTTCCGCCGGGCTGTGGAGGACGACCTCATTGACCGAGACCGCACCGTTCAGATCGGTATCCGAGGCTCGGGCCTCTCCCCGCACGACATCGAGTACACTGTCCAACAGGTAGGTGTTGAGTTAAGACATCGTGTACACTGTCCAACAGGTAGGTGTTGAGTTAAGACATCGTGTACACTGTCCAGCAGGTGGGTGTTGATTTAAGACATCGTGTACACTGTCCAGCAGGTGGGTGTTGAGTTAAGACATCGTGTTCACTGTCCAGCAGGTGGGTGTTGATTTAAGACATCGTGTACACTGTCCAGCAGGTGGGTGTTGAGTTAAGACATCGTGTACACTGTCCAGCAGGTGGGTGTTGATTTAAGACATCGTGTACACTGTCCAGCAGGTGGGTGTTGAGTTAAGACATCGTGTACACTGTCCAGCAGGTGGGTGTTGATTTAAGACATCGTGTACACTGTCCAGCAGGTGGGTGTTGAGTTAAGACGTCGTGTACACTGTCCAGCAGGTGGGTGTTGATTTAAGACATCGTGTACACTGTCCAGCAGGTGGGTGTTGAGTTAAGACATCGTGTACACTGTCCAGCAGGTGGGTGTTGATTTAAGACATCGTGTACACTGTCCAGCAGGTGGGTGTTGAGTTAAGACATCGTGTACACTGTCCAACAGGTGGGTGTTGATTTAAGACATCGAGTACACTGTCCAACAGGTGGGTGTTGATTTAAGACATCGTGTACACTGTCCAGCAGGTGGGTGTTGAGTTAAGACATCGTGTACACTGTCCAACAGGTGGGTGTTGATTTAAGACATCGTGTACACTGTCCAACAGGTAGGTGTTGAGTTAAGACATCGTGTACACTGTCCAGCAGGTGGGTGTTGATTTAAGACATCGTGTACACTGTCCAGCAGGTGGGTGTTGAGTTAAGACATCGTGTTCACTGTCCAGCAGGTGGGTGTTGATTTAAGACATCGTGTACACTGTCCAGCAGGTGGGTGTTGAGTTAAGACATCGTGTACACTGTCCAGCAGGTGGGTGTTGATTTAAGACATCGTGTACACTGTCCAGCAGGTGGGTGTTGAGTTAAGACATCGTGTACACTGTCCAGCAGGTGGGTGTTGATTTAAGACATCGTGTACACTGTCCAGCAGGTGGGTGTTGAGTTAAGACGTCGTGTACACTGTCCAGCAGGTGGGTGTTGATTTAAGACATCGTGTACACTGTCCAGCAGGTGGGTGTTGAGTTAAGACATCGTGTACACTGTCCAGCAGGTGGGTGTTGATTTAAGACATCGTGTACACTGTCCAGCAGGTGGGTGTTGAGTTAAGACATCGTGTACACTGTCCAACAGGTGGGTGTTGATTTAAGACATCGAGTACACTGTCCAACAGGTGGGTGTTGATTTAAGACATCGTGTACACTGTCCAGCAGGTGGGTGTTGAGTTAAGACATCGTGTACACTGTCCAACAGGTGGGTGTTGATTTAAGACATCGAGTACACTGTCCAACAGGTGGGTGTTGATTTAAGACATCGTGTACATTGCCCAACAGGTGGGTGTTGATTTAAGACATCGTGTACACTGTCCAACAGGTGGGTGTTGAGTTAAGACATCGTGTACACTGTCCAGCAGGTGGGTGTTGAGTTAAGACATCGAGCACCCCGTCCGATATGTGGGTGTTGAGTTAAGACATTGTGTACACTGTCCAACAGGTTGGGTGTTGAGTTAATATATCGAGTACACCATCCAACGGGTGGACTCTGTCCACTTCACTCCCTCTCAGCGTTAAACCAGCAGGAGATAAACGTTTCATTTCACCGTTTTCTTAAAACCTACCTTTTTACTATTGCCCATCCTCCTTAGCTTCTCAGCAATTCCATCCAACTTTGACGGTGTCACGGGCCCCGATTCACCCGTGCCAGGATTCACCGCCTACTTTCGGCCCGCGATGGTAGCGGGCCCAGAGTAGGAGCGTGCCAGGATTCCGCGTTATTACTAAGGTGGTTTGCGTTAGTAATACGAAATGTTTTCCAGTATAATTGTTAGTATACATATTAAAAATTAAATGGAATAACTTGCATGATTATTTTCACGCACACAAACATATTATGTGATTTAGAGCGCTCTTTTTGTTGTTCATGATCTGTAATAGAGGCTGTAACTAGTACCGAGGCTATCGTGATATGTGGCACATGGCACTGCCTATACGCACAGCTGCGGTGTTGTGTTAATCAACATAATTAACTGTTTGTTTTAATAAATAAAAATATAGTAGGCCTACTTATTCTGATTGCCTTCTTATGTAAACATTTTATGTTTATTTATTCTTAATTTGATGGATAACTATTTCCACAAATTAGGGCACTGCACTGCGTATTGGGAGATTTAAGTAATGTGCAATGCAGGTTTATAATTTATTGTGTGATCAAAGTGGCTTTAATTTATATATATAACGCTTACAAGGGGTGCCACTGGTTCACATACTAATGAATTATAATATGTAGTGACCAGTTTCCTCTAGGCAAATTCCTAAACATGGTATTGAAGTAACTTGAATTTTACTAATTATATTTATTTTAATTACATCATGATCATCGTCTTATTTTCAGGAGTAAATATAAAAAATAGTTTTATTTATGTTTAGTGATATTTTGTTACAATGAATCCATGTTGATATCCTATTGTGTTCCGAATTTACTTCTTAAATAAGCCTAGCAACATATGTATGTAAGTGAAACCTATTTGTGTCATCTGTAAATAACATATTTATTGTTTTAACAATGTCGTTTAAGTATAACATGAACAGAACTGGACATAGCATAGATCCTTGTAAAATAACACATGTGGATGTCATTACTTCTGAATCTAATTGATTATACAAAATACCACTGTAGACATACACCTCTTACTCAATAACAATTGAGTTTATTACATAGAATATCATGTTATGTTGCATACAATTGAACAAATCCAATCAACAAGTCATCTAGGCTAAACAATCAACAAACCATCCAACCAATATTTGGTATTTGGTATTAAGTAATACTGACAGCAATTCAATTATTAATTCTGCACTAGCTTACACCCATGCATGGCGCAAGAAACCAAGGCTTACACCCATGCATGGTGCAACAAACCGCGGCCAGCAGTTGGCACCATTGCAATACTTTGGTTTTAAATTCATTCACAGTGGCACCATCTGGAGAACTGATATGGTTCCCTGGACAGTTTCCATGTTTCTCTGATGAATGGAACAGCAAATTTATAATTAAATAACTCCCTTTGTGTTTTTAATACATCACCAATCAGTAGGTCAGATGTCATTGTTCCAAGGAAGCAAATGAACACAGAAACGTGTGACTGGGGCCTTGGCGCTTGGGAGGAGATACGTTTACATAGCCCCAACATTATAATATTAATATACAGATTATGTATCCATGTTTTGTCATATCGACTATATGTACATGTTCATTAAAAAACATTTCGGTAAACTATCTACCTATAAGGTCCATCCCAACCATATGCATTGGTTCAACAATCTTCATTGGTGTTAGTTTTGGAGCCACAGTCTTGAGCTTCTCGTACCGTTGACCTGCATCGCATCTGGCAATCTGAAACATGAGAAATAACAAAGTAAATGCAATATGCTTATGTGAGAATAATTTTTTTCGTAGAAAAAACTATAACAATTCATATTCATTGCAATGTTTTTTTTTAATATAAATTTATGACAACTATAGTGTATCTAAATGTTTAATTGTTAATTTATGGCATCAGTGCTAAAATTCAATGCAAAACACACAATAGGTAACACTGATGTCTATGATTATATATAAACAATATCAGACATGTATTTTGTTAAACATGCAACATTAAAACATTATCTTTCAAACCCTTCCAGTAGAAGCGCTGGGTGATCTTATCTACAGTGGCATTGATGCCACTGTGACCAGCATGCGGTATCGAGTGCATCTGCCACAGGATTCTTCTCCTTTCATCCACATCAATGATGATGCGCTGACGTATGTTGGTGTTGTGTAGTTTGTTCACCAATGCTCCAGTATCTGCATTATTTGTAAATGTTGGTACTTTTAGCAAGAGTACTATTATTTTTAAGTTGTAACATTATTTAAGAAAGTAAATAAATTAACTAGGCCATTGTTTACTTCTCATTTCAAGCATCATCCAATTCAATGCTCAAGATACTTGTTTCTAGCATAACAATTTAACAGGGTTGGCATGTTTTTGTCCTCATGGTAGAAACCATGCGGCAGAAATACTTTCTACCTGTGCTATCAATATCAACATTTCTATTTTCTTCTTACACCATTACAGTGTCATCCTGTGATGCCAGCCCCAACAAGTTATTAAGATACAGACAACTAACAAATGTGTCTTATCAGATACATTTTACCATCAAAGTAAAATCAGAAAGGAATAGTAAAAAGCAGTATAGGAGAAATTTCCACAAAGGAAGATATAAGGACATGAGGAAATATTTAGCAAAGATAGACTGGAATAACACACTGAAAAATAAGACGGCAACAGAATGCTGGAATATATTAAAGAGTGAAATTAAGTGCATAGTCGATAAATTTGTACCCTTCAAAAAACAAGGAAAACGGTCCAAAACGAAACACTTATCGAAAGAAGCCATTAGAAAAATTAAGTATAAACAAATGATGTGGAAGTCATATAGATGTACTGGAAATGATGAAGACTACAACAGTTATAAAGAAGCACTTAACCAAGCTACAGCTGAAATTAGAAAGTCAAAGAGAAGCTATGAACAACAATTAGCTAGTAATATAAAACATGACAGCAAGAGTTTTTATGCATATGTTCGAAGCAAACAGAAAGTTCAAGATAAGGTCGGTCCTCTAGAAGATAGTGCTGGAAATATAATATCAGAGGGATTCTTAATGGCAGAAGATCTGAATGAGTACTTTAGTTCAGTGTTTACCAGGGAAGATATTAGTTCACTGCCAGTACCAGAGGCTAAGTTCAAGGGGGCAGATTCAGACTATTTAGGACAATTAATTGTAACCCCGGAAATGGTAGCTAAGAAAATAAGGGCTATGAAGGATAATAAATCACCTGGAGTGGATGGTATTCCACCCAAACTACTATTGGAAATTGTAGAACAAATTAGCATACCGCTTGCAACAGTTTTCAACTTGTCATTAGAAGAGGGAGTGGTTCCTTTAGAATGGAAAGAAGCAAACATTATACCGTTATTCAAAAAAGGTTCGAGAAACAAGTCAGAGAACTATAGACCAGTGAGTTTAACATCAGTGATTTGTAAATTATTAGAAAGACTAATTAAAGATCACATGGTGGATTTTCTTGTTAAACAAAACTTGATTAACCCATCTCAACATGGTTTTTTAAAGCGAGGTCATGCTTAACAAATATGTTATGTTTTTTGGAAGACATCACTAAGTGGGTAGATGAGGGATCACCAGTAGATATCGTCTACTTAGATTTTCAAAAAGCTTTCGACAAAGTACCACATCAAAGATTACTGCTTAAACTAAAGGCCCATGGCATAGGAAATGGTATAATAAACTGGATAGAACAATGGCTGATTGACAGAAGACAACGCGTAGTAGTTGATGGGGAGGCTTCAAACTGGAAATCGGTATTGAGTGGGGTACCACAGGGATCAGTATTAGGACCTATATTATTCTTAATATATATATCAACGATTTGGATGATGAAATAACAAGCAAGGTGTTGAAATTTGCGGATGATACAAAAGTGTTTAGAAGGATTAAAAGTGATGGAGATATACAGCATTTACAAGATGACCTTGACAGGTTGATCAAATGGTCTGAAAAGTGGCAAATGCTGTTCAATTTTGGGAAATGTAAATGCCTCCACACAGGACATGGGAACGAAGAGGTAGAATATACAATGGGGGGTACTGTACTAAGTTCTACTATAAAAGAAAAGGACTTAGGGTTAACCATTAGTGCTGATATGAAGATTTCAGAGCAGTGCGGAATTGCAGCTTCAAGGGGAAATAAAATCCTTGGATTAATTAGGCGAAACATAACGTATAAGGAAAAAGAGCTAATAATACCGCTGTACAAAACAATAGTTAGGCCTCATTTAGAATATTGTATTGAAGCATGGAGGCCATATCGCAGGAAGGACATAGATATGCTAGAAAGAGTGCAGAGGAGAGCAACTAAAATGATACCAAAACTGAGGGATCTTAGTTACGAAATACGCCTAAAAATATGCGGTTTAACAACACTAGAGACCAGGAGATTGAGAGGAGATCAGATAGAAGTGTTTAAAATATTGAAGGGTTATGAAAATATTGATAGAAATATGTTTTTCTCAGTTAAGAAAGATAGAAGGACTAGAGGACATGAACTTACATTGGCAAAGGAGCAGAGTAGATTGGATATAAGAAAGTTTTCATTTTCACAAAGGACTGTAAATGAATGGAACAGATTACCTGCTGATTGTGTGGGTGCTAGTAGCGTGAATATGTTTAAAAATAAAATCGACACATACCTCAGACGGGCGGGATACACATAGATAAAAGGGTCGGACTCTCGATAAGCCAAAGGGCTTCCTTGTCCACCTGCCACCTAGAGTTAATTCTCTGGGTGGCAATCTTGTTAAATCTTGTTAAAATCAGCTCACCCAACCACTGAAACAATAGCAAGCTCTAGCAGCCAGCCTGGTTAGTTGGATACAACAGTGACCTTCAAAACCAAACTTTCCATTGACCACAAGATGACCAGGTGATAATAAATTACAATTACCAGCCGACTTCTAGGCTGGTAATAAAACTAGGATGCTCATGGACTGAGAGAGCAGAGATAGGATAAAGAGCGAACAAAAAGGAATGCTGCAGTCCATGTGTTGTCAAATGACAAGTCCTGTACACAGGGCACAACAAAATTCCTCCGGGCAAAAGCTACCCCGGACAAAAGCCCCTCTTTCTACCCTATTTCTGCCATGGGCACGGCAGAAATACCTTTCTGCCCGGCAGAAAACCAACCCTGCAATTTAGTTACATGTATATGATTTTGAAATTTAGATATATTTACTTAAATTCCATAACAGCTCTTGACATATACACTTTACATTAACACTTGTAGACATTTCCTATCTTATCTCAGTTTTGGTGGATTGAAGATCATTTTATAATCTAAGTAAATGGATATGTATATACTGTACATTCATTTTTACGGATAGTGCCCTTGCAGGACCTTGCCCAATGTCTGTATTTTAAAATTTTGCCCAGCATAAGTTTATTCAAATACCATAAAAATAAACCATTATTTTTAAATAAGGGATTTGACTCATTATGTTATGTTATTTCCAGGATAAATATTTATTGATGTAATCAATTATCATGCATAATTTCCAGAGCACCAGAAATAATTAGCAAAGTCAATTAATTAAATGTTGAAAATAATAATTATGTTTGGTGAGCATTTCCAAATCAATATCAATATAATTACAAGGGGAGATGCAATGTTTCGGTCAATAACCCATGCCAGGGGTAATTTTGCACAAAGTGCAATACCTGTTGGGATCGAACCAACAACTAAAACCGATACATTAGCATCTACCATTAATTACAACAACAAAATTGTTTTATCAAGTTAGTAAATTAACCAAAATGCAAGCTTTGTAAGACTTTATGGTAACTTCTTGGCCTAGGCATTGCCCGGTGTTATCAAACAGCATTAATGACTGATATCAGAAGACAGAAATAATGTGGAAACAAATTAGAGAGATGTTGACTTGTACAGATTATTTTATACCATCTGAGATACAATGACAGCCGGGGTCGAGGAAAAAGAGTCGACTGAAATGAAAATCGACTTAACCGAGTTCGAGTTATGTGGAGTGCACTGTACTTCCTTTATTTAAAAAATCATCAGCACATTTATTTTTCACAATTACAAAATACAATTGTCAATAACCGAGTTCTTTTATTTCGCAGATGCAGCATGTGTCCAGAAAGTGACGATCAAACAATGTGTCTTTGTGTAGTTTGTTTTTGCTGCATACTGTCAACATTGGAGGAGTCGGTTGTTTTTCTTGTTCAGAAAAATACAATGTACAACAATGTTTCAACTTCACGTATTGATCATCCTCTGAAACGTACAACATTAAATATGTATAATAAACAAACACTACATAAAATAATACGTTCCATACATAGTATCTGCCACCTTTATCATATCTCCAGGCGCTATACAAGCCTTTAGAAGGGCGCGAAGAACCAGTAGACAGTAGAGTGGTGGTTAATAATACATTCCATACATAGTATCTGCAACCTTTATCATATCTCCAGGCGCTATACAAGCCTTTAGAAGGGCACACAGAACCAGTAGACAGTAGAGTTGTGGTTAATAATACGTACCATACATACCATCTGTCACCTTTATCATATCTCCAGGCGCTATACAAGCCTTTAGAAGGGCACAAAGAACCAGTAGACAGTAGAGTGGTGGTTAATAATTATGCCATAAATCAATACTTTTGTAATTGAAGAGACAATTTAGTTTTACTGCTAAATTGGGTCTAACAATTGTTATTATTTAATTATCAAATGGGTAAACCGTCATTTGGGACATAGTTTGCCAATTTCTTGATGCCCTAACATTGTTCTGTTCGAATTAAACATAACACTGAAAATGATATAGAAAAAAAACAGTTAACCATTTCAAACATTAGTAGGTCATGGGCCATATATGCCCCTCGTGCACCCCCCCCCCACAACTCTACCAACTCATGTATTTTTAAGCTTTGGGGTTCCTTGAAGATGATTTCAAGTGGTAACAGTGAAAAAGTTGGGTCTCACTACCCATTTCCAACCTATCTTGGATGGTACCATGCAATATCGTATTTGTCGTCAATGTCGCGTGATATTTAATCACCCACACCACAATCGTCATTGTATAGTCATATATGTCTCAATATGCACTTATAATATGTCAATTTGAAGGTTTCCATGTGCTGATCATCATAATAGGATTCAATAGATATTTACTATTATGGCGTGTGCCCTAATTAGCATAGAATAACTATACCCTATTATCACTCGTGACCGCATAGATTACATCATTATATTTGTCAAATATATCAATTTCTCTTGGTCCCATGGCCTCTTTAAGTTCAAAATAATAATGCGTAACACTCTGTAACATCATATATTTCTTTTGATACCACAATTGTCTTTCTGTCATTACAAATGGATTAGATATGATACTTCAAAGATAACCGTAGTGTCGCGAATCAAGAGGGGTAACAAGAAGCAAACATTGATAGCTACTTAACCATTTACATTAGTCACATTTTGATGCTTCGTCATATATCACTAAACATAAATAAAACTATTTTTCATATTTACTCCTGAAAATAAGACGATGATCATGACGTAATTAAAATAAATATAATTAGTAAAATTCAAGTTACTTCAATACCATGTTTAGGAATTTGCCTAGAGGAAACTGGTCACTACATATTATAATTTATTAGTATGTGAACCAGTGGCACTCCTTGTAAGCGTTATATATATAAATTAAAGCCATTTTGATCACGCAATAAATTATAAACCTGCATTGCACATTACTTAATTCTCCCAATACGCAGTGCAGTGCCCTAATTTGTGGAAATAGTTATCCATCAAATTAAGAATAAATAAACATAAAATGTTTACATAAGAAGGCAGTCAGAATAAGTAGGCCTATTATATTGTTATTTATTAAAGCAAACAGTTAATTATGTTGATTAACACCACACCGCAGCTGTGCGTATAGGCAGTGCCATGTGCCACATATCACGATAGCCTCGGTACTAGTTACAGCTTCTATTACAGATCATGAACAACAAAAAGAGCTCTCTAAATCACATAATATGTTTGTGTGCGTGAAAATAATCATGCAAGTTATTCCATTTAATTTTTAATATGTATACTAACAATTATACTGGAAAACATTTCGTATTACTAACGCAAACCACCTTAGTAATAACGTGGAATCCTGGCACGCTCCTACTCTGGGCCCGCTACCATCGCGGGCCGAAAGTAGGCGGTGAATCCTGGCACGGGTGAATCGGGGCCCGTGACAACGGCTTTTGTTTTTGTATATTATTATGAAAACGCGTAATCCTTCGGTTTTGTTACGCCACTGATCTTGGATATTCCGGGAGAGATTTGGTTAATGAAGTTTTTTTATTGTTATATTAATATTAATCTGTCTGTCATAGATGGACACAGCGTGGGTGATGATCTGTCTGTCATAGATGGGCACAGCGTGTGTGGTGATATGTCTGTCATAGATGGAAGCAGCGTGCGTGTAGATCTGTCTGTCATAGATGAACACAGCGTGGGTGTTGATCTGTCTGTCATAGATGGACACAGCGCGGGTGTTGATCTGTCTGTCATAGATGGACACAGCATGGAAATTGATTTCTCTGTCATAGATGAACACAGCGTGGGTGTTGATCTGTTTGTCATAGATGGAAACGGCGTGGATGTTTATCTGTCTGTCATAGATGGACACAGCGTGGGTGGTGATATGTCTGTCATAGATGACACAGCGTGGGTTGTAATCTGTCTGTCATAGATGGACACGGCGTGGGTGGTGACCTGTCTGCCATATATCGACACAGCGTGGGTGTTGATTTGTCTGTCATAGATGGACACAGCGTGGGTGGTGATATGTCTGTCATTGATGGACACAGCGCGGGTCTTGATTTCTCTGTCATAGATGAACACAGCGTGGGTGTTGATCTGTCTGTCATAGATGGACACAGCGCGGGTGTCGATCTGTCTGTCATAGATGGACACTGCATGGGAATTGATTTTTCTGTCATAGATGGACACATAGCGTGGATGTTGATATGTCTGTCATAGATGGACACAGCGTGGGTGTTGATCTGTCTGTCATAGATGGACACAGCGAGGGTGTTTATCTGTCTGTCATAGATGGGCACATAGCGTGGATGTTGATATGTCTGTCATAGATGGACACATAGCGTGGATGTTGATATGTCTGTCATAGATGGACACAGCGTGGGTGCTGATCTGCCTGCCATAGATGGACACAGCGTGGGTGTTGATCTGTCTGTCATAGATGAACACAGCGTGGTTGTTGATCTGTCTGTCATAGATTAACACAACGTGGGTGTTGATCTGTCTGTCATAGATGGACACAGCATGGGAATTGATTTCTCTGTCATAGATGGACACATAGCGTGGATGTTGATATGTCTGTCATAGATGGACACAGCGTGGGTGTTGATTTGTGTGTCATAGATGGACACAGCGTGGGTGTTGATTTGTCAGTCATAGATGGACACAGCGTGGGTGTTGATTTTTGTGTCATAGATGGATACAGCGTAGGTGTTGATTTGTGTGTCATGGATGAATACAGTGTGGGTGTTGATCTGTCTGTCATAGATGGACACAGCGTGGGTGGTGATATGTCTGTCATAGATGGACACAGCTTGGGAATTGATACGTCTGTCATAGATGGACACAGCATGGGTGTTGATCTGTCTGTCATAGATTACACAGCGTGGGTATTGATTTATCTGCCATAGATTGATCCAGGATCCTCATCCATTACAATTAGGACATATTACAAAATGATTATAGTGTGAGTATATGATATTTGTGAAATAAAATCAGTCACAATATTGTGTTCCTGGATGCGTCAAATAGGCAAGGATGCTCATATTGGCAGTGTGCCAGCATGATGACTTATATCAAGGTAAATATTACATGTTATCCAGCTGTAGGAGAGTTCCTTCAACGTGTAGTTTAATAAAGACCACCGTCGAACTAGCAATGTTCGACGACACTGGTAATCGTCTTCTCACATAATAACTAGCTACGAATCTTACCTTACGTTGACCAGGCATCACTGTTTTTACACAAATCACACAAGCATCATGCTCTATGTGTGATGCGAACAGTCAGCAATGTGTTTAACTGGGACCACCACCAGCCCACTACAAACTGTATTCTTCGCCCGCAGGGTTTCCGCGTGGTGCCGGCCCATCACTGCTACCACAAGTCGCTGGCACCACTCATGGAGGAAGTCCGGCAAATGATGGGAGACAAACCCGTCTACATCAGCTTCGACATCGACGCCCTCGACCCTTCAATCGCTCCCGGCACAGGTACTGCCCAACTTAGTCGATACAAAACTTAAAATATATCAGTGACTAAGACATTAAAGTGATAATGAAGGTGGTGATGATAGCATTACTTCTGATGTTGTGATGTTCGTATTGTAAGAAACATTATAATAACGTCATAATCAACACATGCGTACTTACTTGACAATGGAGTGAGCCGTCGAACGACGGATCTCGTCCTGAGTCAGTTGTGCGTCTTTTGATTACTGTTTTGGCGACCACATATGGCACAGTCATAGGTGGTCATAGATCCTGGCGAAAGTTGACCATACTTCCGCTGCATTCTCTTGTCTTTGAGTTGTTGACGCCGTTTCTGATCAAGTGACGTCAGAGGGGACGATTGTTTGCAGTCTCTTTCCAGGTGTTGTACGTGATGGAGCATGACTTCAGCGTGGCCTTCAGGACGTCTTTGTAGCATTTTCGCTGCCCACCTTGTGAGCGCAAATCAGTCTTCTTCAGTTAACCGTATATATATATATATCATATATATATCAAGTGCATCACAATAAATATATATATATATATATAATAGCAATGACCCTAACATTTATCCTTGTGGAACGCTCGTTTGTAAGGTTAAAGTGTCTGATTGACCTCTTCCAGTTTCACATATTGGTAACGGTTTGTTAGACAGTCACGTAGTAGATGTACACATGCCGGTTCCAATCCGTCGTATCTGAACTATTCTAATAAAATTGAATAGTCGAGTGTATCGAATGCTTTAGACAAATAAAATAATATACTAATAAATAAATGAGTTTGATCCATTTTTGTAGAGCCGCATATTTAGTTGAATAATGAGGTCTAAAGCCATACTGATTATTGGACAACATATTTGTGTTTGTAACTTACTTACTTGTGCCCATCGTCCCTCCTGGGGCATAGGCCGTCGACAACAGCTCTCCAGAGTCCTCTGTCCTGGGCTCTTGTTTCAAGCTGTCTCCAAGTGTGTCCTGTCTTCTTGGTGTCCGCATGGAGGTCCCTTCGCCACGTGTTCTTTGGACGACCTCTTTTTCTCCTGCCTTGTGGGTTCCATGTCAGAGCATGTCTGGTGATAGTTGATGCTGGTTTCCGGAGCGTGTGACCAATCCATGCCCATCGTCTTCTTCTTATTTAATCTTCGGCAGACAGTTGGTGTGTCCTCCTCCACAAGTCCATGTTGCTGATGGTGTCTGGCCAGCGGATCTGGAGGATTCTTCTTAGACAGCTGTTGATGAAGGTCTGTACTTTCTTGGTGGTGGTGTTAGTTGTCCTCCATGTCTCTGCTCCATACAGTAGGACTGACTTCACTTTGGAGTTAAACAGTCGGATCTTCGTGCGTAATGACAACACTTTGGAGCTCCAGATGTTCTTGAGCTGTATAAATGCTCCTCTCGCCTTGCCGATCCTTGCTCTAACATCCGCGTCTGTGCCACCCTGCTTGTCGATTATGCTACCCAGGTACGGGAAGGCCTCTACCTCTTCAAGTGCACTCCCTTCCAGTGTGACTGGCTCAGTGCTGGCTGTATTAACCTTGAGGACCTTTGTCTTTCCTTTATGTATGTTGAGGCCCACTTGTGAGGAGATGGCTGCCAGTTCAGTGGTCTTCTCCTGCATCTGCTGGTGGCTGTGGGACAACAGTGACAGATCGTCGGCAAAGTCCAAGTCCTCCAGTTGTGTCCACAGTGTCCATTGGATTCCATTTCTTCTCTGGGTTGTGCATGTCTTCAGTATCCAATCGATGACCAGGAGAAAGAGGAACGGGGACAGCAGGCAGCCTTGTCTAACTCCCGTCTTCACTTTAAAACGGTTCGTTTGCTGTCCTCCATGGATTACTCTGCAGCCTGTTCCGTCATAACTGTTCTTAATCAGGTTGACCAGTTTGGTTGGTATGCCATAATGTCGTAGTAGTTTCCACAGAGTCTCCCTGTCTATGCTGTCAAACGCCTTTTCGTAGTCAACGAAGTTGATGTAGAGCGAGGAGTTCCACTCCAAGGATTGCTCTACTATGATGCGCAGTGTTGCGATCTGATCTACGCATGATCTGTTCGGGCGGAATCCAGCTTGCTGATTTCTCAGCAGTGGGTTGACTGCATCTTTCATTCTCTCCAAGATGATTCTGTTGAACACTTTCCCTGGCACTGACAGAAGTGTGATTCTTCTGTAGTTGGAACAGTTGCTGAGGTCTCCTTTCTTGGGGAGTTTTATGAGGTATCCCTGTCTCTAGTCTGATGGCACCTCTTCTTTTTTCCAGATCTTTCCAAAAAGAGGGTACAGTAGTTCCACAGAGATGTCTGTATCTACCTTGAGTGCTTCTGCAGGAATCTCGTCCGGTCCTGCTGCTTTGTTATTCTTCAGCTGTTTTACTGCCCTCCTGATTTCTTCCTTGGTAGGCTTGTCACACTTGATGGGTAGGTCCGCTTCTGCTGGCTGTATGTCTGGGGGGTCCAGTGGGGCAGGTCTGTTCAAAAGTTCTTCAAAATGTTCAGCCCATCTGTTGAGCTGTTTCTCAGTTCCTGTGATGATCTTTCCTTCCTTGTCTTTAACTGGTCGTTCTGGTTTGCTCTGCTTGCCTGATAATTTCCTGGTGGTGTCGTACAGCTGTCTCATATTTCCGCTGCCTGCGCTGCTCTGCCTCTTCTGCCAGGCTGTCAATGTGGTTGCGCTTGTCTGTTTTTACACTCCTCTTTACTTCTCTGTTGGCTTCTGTATGCTCTTCCTGTGCCTTTGTCTTTGCTGCTCTTGTTCGACTGTTGTTTACTGCTGATTTCTTCTCCTTCCGCACTTGGATCCAGCGCAAGGTTTCTGCTGTGATCCAATCTTTCTGTTGCTCTTTCTTCAGGCCAACCACTTCTAGGCAAGTTGATGTCAGTGTCTTTTTGGTGTTCTGCCACTGGCTGTTCAGGTCAGATTCTTCATCATGCAGCTCTTGTAGCACTTGGAATTTGTTAGCAAGGTTCAGCTTGTATTCCTCTCTTGTCTGTGGATCTATCAGGAGGCCGACATTGTACTTTCGTCTCTTTGTTGCTGTATCCATCCAATTTTTCTTCAGCTTTCAGTCTAGCAACCAGCAGGTGATGGTCGGATGCAACGTCAGCTCCCCTCTTCACTCTTACATCTTGAAGTGACCTCCTGAATCTCTTGCCTATGCAGATGTGATCTATCTGGTTCTCTGTAACGTGGTCGGGTGACACCCATGTAGTCTTTTGTATGCTTTTGTGTGTGAAAATGCTGCCTCCGATGACAACCTTGTTCAGTGCACATGTGTCCGCAAATCTCTCTCCATTCTCGTTCATCTCTCCAACACCATGGGTTCCCATCACCTCTTCATATCCGTTGTTGTCCCTTCCAATCTTCGCATTGAAATCTCCCATTAGATTGTCACATCCTTTTCTCGGCACATGTCCAAGATGCTTTGTAGTCTGCTGTAGAACTGGTCTTTGGTTTCTTCATCACTATCGTTCGTTGATGCGTAGCACTGGATGACATTCATCTTGATTTTATTTTTATTTGTTCTGAAGGATGCTGTGATGATTCTCGGTCCATGCGCTTCCCATCCTATCAACGCCCTCTGTGCCGGTCTTGATAGCATGAGTGCTACACCTTCAGTGTGGGGGGCATCGTCTTCTTCATGTCCCGAGAAAAGTAACATCTCTCCTGTAGGTATTCTTCTCTGTCCTGACTGTGTCCATCTTGTCTCTCTGATTCCCAGCAGTGCAAGGTTGTAGTTTTTCATTTCCGCTGCTACTTGTGCTGTCTTTCCTTCTGGAACATGGTCCTCACGTTCCATATTCCCATATTAATTTGCTTGGTCGAAAGAAGGGTGCTCGGCCCTGTGGCTTCCGTGGTCTCTCGGCTTTCACCACATGGCGTCATAGGTCCTCGAAATGAAGACCCTTCCTCTTCCAGGCATGTGTTCTCTGTAAATTATGTTGTCGACGTTTCTGTAGCAAGTAGCTTTTTACGAGGTGGGGGTGCTAGCCCCACGCTCAACCCTCCTCCTTTCTCATCCGGGCTTGGGACCGGCCACGGCGGAGTTTGTGTTTGTAAAGTACACCAATAATTGGTTATAAATAACTTTTTCTAGTTCAACTAGTTTTGTTGTATAAGGTTGTGGATAATTTATGATGTGAATGTCTCTTGTATTTCTGTAAATTTTAAAACCGTATTAGTTTTATTTATGAGATATTGAATACAATTATTTGTGCCTGTACATGATATACTTTCTGCAAGCTTAGGGCCTATTCGCGTAAAATAGTTGTTAAATTCATTGGCTATTTCAAGCTTATTCGTATGTTTAACTTTTTTTTGTAAACATGTTGGAAATTGTACTGTGGGTTTCTGTTTTGATATCATTTCTGTGTCAATATCCAACTTTTGTAAAACGGACTATAGTTAGCGCGCTTACGCAGTTCTGTGTTTCCTCGGCTAGCGGCATGTTTGTCAGACAACGATTGTGGCAATAAACAACTCACTATGATACCAGGGGGTAAAGAGTGAAACATGGTGGCAGCGACTAAAGCGCCCAAACGTCGGGCGATACATTAAGGTGATTAATGCAGTACTTTGCTGATGATCATTGACGAAACGGTGAATATCGTAGTGTTGAAGTGCACTGAATCCTCGCACGAGCGTGTCGTGGGAGCTACAGTCGATTCACCATAAGTCTGTCACGATGGCCGCTGAGCAAGCGCGTGCAGCGCCTCTCGCAAATGTCAATCCGCCGCCGCTACTAATCTTGAAAGATCAACCAATTGAAGAATGGGCGATGTTCAAGAGGCTGTACAAGAACTACGCTATCATCACGAAGTTGCAACAACAAGATAAAGCGTATCAGCTAGCCGTACTTCTCAATGCAATGGAACCCGTGAGTGTACGGCTATATGATGATTTGACATTCGCGGAAGGAGAGGACAATGAAGATACTACCGTCATCATGGCGAAACTTGATGCTACAATTCAAGGCGAACTGAACGAGACGTACGAGCGCTACGTGTTCAACAAGCGGAATCAAGGTGTGGACGAAATTTTTGATGCGTATTTATCGGCACTCAGATTATTGGCAAAATCATGCAATTTCTGTGACTGTTTGAACGACTCGCTGATAAGAGACCGCATCCTCATTGGCATTCGAGATCCCGCTAGTCGTAAACACCTGCTGCAGAAAAGGAAGTTGACGCTGAAGATGATCATAAATATCTGCCGCTCTGATGAGGCAGCAAGCAAACAGATGAAATCTATGTGTGACACAGATCAGATACACAAAGTCAATTTTCGCGGTGATCACACAAGAAAACCTAGATACCGTGACGTACACAAACAGAAACAACACATTAAACGCAGCGACAGCGACAAGAGGTTGAACTGTAAATTCTGTGGACGCACACAGCAGAGGAAAGAAAGTTGCCCTGCGTGGGGAAAAACGTGCCACAAATGTAGAAAACAAAATAATTTCTCGAACTGTTGCCAGGTAGGAAACAAGAAGGTGCACAATATCGCTGCGTCAGAGAGCGCGGACGAGACCATCATGGGTCTGCGTAAGGCTTCGGACAATAGAGGTCCGATTTACGCACAACTAAAATTGAATGGCAAGCTGGCGAAGCTTCAAGTTGACAGTGGGGCGACCGTGAACGTCCTGCCCGAGAAGTACGTCAATAAAGAGGATATTGTGACCTCCAATGTAACGCTACACATGTGGAACAAGACGACTCGAGCTGTTGTTGGCAAGACACAATCAGTCGTAGAGAACCCCGCAACCAACAAAAAGTATGCAGTGCGGTTTGAAGTCGTCCAAGGAGACTTCACACCTCTCATCGGCAGGCAGGCCGCAGAAGAAATGAGCCTCATAACCGTAAACTACGGAAGTTTCAAGCTGATGCACGAGGTAACGTCGACAAACGTATTGGAAAAGTTCAACGACGTTTTCGAGGGAGGGTTGGGAAGCCTACCGGGAAAGGTCCACCTCCACGTGGAACAAGACGCGGTACCCGTGCAGTGTCCGCCGAGAAGAGTCCCCATCACACTGAAGAGCAAGTTGAAGACGGAACTGGACCATCTCGTGAAGATGGGAGTCATCTGTCCAGTCACCGAGCCCACCAAGTGGTGTAGCCAAATATCTATACAGACAAAGAAGGACACGTCGTTGCGTGTCTGTATAGACCCGAGACCACTAAACAAGGTCTTACACCGTGAACCTTACCCGCTACCGACAATGGACGAGGTGCTACCAGAGATGTCCACGGCACGAGTATTCTCGAAGCTAGATCTGCAATCAGGGTACTGGCACTGTGACCTCGACGAAGAGAGTAGCCTGCTGACTACCATCATTACACCGTTTGGTCGGTACCGATGGAAGCGTTTACCATTCTGGACGAACGTCAGCGCCGAGATATTCCAGCGGAAGTTGAACCAGGCCCTTGAGGGTCTTGAAGGTGTCATCTGCGTGGCGGATGACATAGTCGTCTTCGGCAGAGACGACGACGACCACGACAAGAAGCTGCGTTTGCTGCTCATGCGATGTCGTGAAGCTGGCATCAGACTCAACCGGAAGAAGTGCGAGTTCCGGACGAACGAGATAAACTTCATGGGACATCTGGTCACCAGTGAAGGACTGAGAGCAGACGAGAAGAAAATTGAGGCCATCATAAAAATGGAGAACCCAAACGACGTGAAGGGCGTCCAGAGGCTGCAGGGCACGGTTGGGTATTTGTCGAAGTTCTTGCCGGGCCTCTCCGATGTCATGGAACCCATCAGAAGGTTAGCGCATCCTGACGTTCCGTGGAAGTGGTCAGAACAACAAGAAAGAGCGATGGAGAAGATAAAGCAGCTGACGACACAGAGTCCGATCCTCGCCTACTATGAGCCTCAAGCCGAACTTGTCATCGAGTGCGACGCTAGCGAAACCGGACTTGGTGCAGCTCTCCTACAAAAGGGGAGACCTATCGCCTACGCTAGTCGATCACTCACTGATACGGAGACTAGATATGCGCAACTTGAGAAAGAATGTCTTGCCATCGTTTTCTCGTTGGAACGTTTCCACCAATACACATTTGGGCGAAGGACAATTGTACACAGCGACCACAAACCTCTCGAAATGATCGTAAAGAAGCCACTGTATAAAGCTCCGAGGAGATTGCAAGGAATGCTCCTGCGGATGTTGCAGTACGACACGGAGGTCGTCTACCACAAAGGGAAAGAGATGTATATCGCAGATACTCTCTCTCGGTCATACCTGCAACACCAAGGCGGTACCGACAATTTCGGAGCTGTGAATGCTGTGAAGCAGCTGCCAATCAGTACAGAACGCCTGGCAATGCTGAAGGCACACACGGAGAGCGACGAGACTCTACAGACACTGAAGCATGTCATACAGCGAGGGTGGCCCGAGACGCGTGATGAAACCCCAACTAGCATCCATGCGTATTTCAGCATGAGAGACGAACTAGCAGTGCACGACGGTTTAGTCTTCAGAGGAGAAAGAGTAGTCATCCCAGATGGAATGAGGAAACTCACGAAGGAGTGTCTCCACAGCTCACACCTTGGTGTGGAAAGTGTCCTGCGACGAGCAAGAGAATGTATCTATTGGCCTAACATGGCATCAGACAAGTGGTTGAGAACTGTGAGGCGTGCAGAACCTATGAACGAGCACAACAAAAAGAAACGTTAATGCAACAAGAGACACCGACGAGACAATGGGAGAAAGTCGGAGTGGACCTGTTCAGCTGGGAAGGTCGTGACTATCACGTATTGGTCGATTACACAAGCAACTTCTGGGAAGTCGACAGGATGACTTCAACGACCACAGCAAGCGTGATAAAAACTATGAAAGCACACTTCGCTAGAAATGGCATCCCATCAGTCATAATTAGCGACAACGGGCCGCAGTACGTCTCGGACGAATTCCAGAGATTTGCTGCGAAGTGGGACATCGAGCATCAGACCAGCGCACCAGGCCACCAGAGCGCCAACGGAAGAGCGGAAGCAGCCGTGAAAGCCGCAAAGCTGATGTTCACCAAATGCAAGAAGTCACAGACAGACCCATATCTAGCACTTCTAGAAATCCGAAACACACCGACACAAGGGGTTGGAAGCAGTCCAGCACAGAGACTGTTAAACAGACGAACGTGAACATTACTCCCGATGACAACAACACTTCTGGCGCCAAGGGGCGAAGAATACTTGAGAAAAGACAGGATCAGAATAAGCAAACAGAAGGAGAAACAAGGAAAAAACTACAGCGAAAGATCTTCCGATCCTCGAGGAGGGCGATATCGTTCGCGTGAAGCCGTTCCGTCCAGGTCAAAAGGCATGGGAAAAGGCCGTGGTTCAACGACGTCTCGATGAACGATCGTACGAAGTTGATACACCTGTTGGTACATACAGGCGGAATCGAGTGCACCTTAGACGAACACACGAGGACGAGACAAACCCGCAGACGCAGGAGCCAGCAACGGAGACGACACCCGAGCCATCCGAACCGGCAGATCAATCACCGGAGATGAGTGACGCCACGGTGACGACTCCGCGAAGATCTGTGCGACTCAAACAACGATCTACTCGTCTGGCGGACAATAATACCAACGTGTGATTTTGCCATACGCTTATTTCTATTTTATAATTGAACGTTTAACTAGTGTTAATAGTTGTAGTTGTAGACCATTGAGCCACTTTAGCGCTATATAGATAGTGTTTTATTAATAAGTTCTTATTTTTTCTTTGTTTAGAAAAGAAGGGATGTGTCAATATCCAACTTTTGTAGAACGGACTGTAGTTAGCGCGCTTGCGCAGTTCTGTGTTTCCTCGGCTAGCGGCATGTTTGTCAGACAACGATTGTGGCAATAAACAACTCACTATGATACCAGGGGGTAAAGAGTGAAACAATTTAATTTATTGTTTTTCTAGGTATTTGCTGTATTGAATTTGTATTTATTAAAACGTAACTCATGGTGTGATCTCTTAGCTTCTCGTATGCTCCATTTAAGTATTGTGTTACATTGTATTGTGTTACATTGTATGTTTTCAAGTTAACGTAACACATGTAATATTCTGCAGAATCTGCATCAGTCATCTTCCGTTGTTTAACGAGTTTATATATATATAAAGGTATACTAAGGCCCATTATATGTATATATATATATACATATAATGGGCCTTAGTATACCTTTAGTTATCCATGGAGATTTGTTGTGCCTACATCTATGAAATTGAACAAATTTAATTGGCATGTGTTTAGTATTGTCAGTTTGTATTACTTTATATATACGATTATAATAACAACTTGTATCAGCATTAGGGTTCCTGTCCATGTTATTATAAATGTCGGATGTATGAATGTCATGTTTAACTCTTGATAACGCTTCATTCGTTTCTAATCGTGTTTTCGTTATGTGTTCGTTCGTTCGTGTATGTGTGTGAATGTGTATGCGCGTGTGTGTGTTCGTTTGCTTGTGCACGTGTGCGTGCGCGTGGGTTTACTAAAACGGCGGTGTCGATACTGATGGCTGTGTTGATGTACCTATGTATAACACAATACTGATGGCTGTCTTGATGTACCTATGTATAACACAATACTGATGGCTGTCTTGATGTACCTATGTATAACACAATACTGATGGCTGTCTTGATGTACCTATGTATAACACAATAATGCGAAACATTTAAAAACATATTATGTGTGTCGGCGTCGAACTATTCCACGGCAAGACAGCACGTGTTCACGCTTGTATAGTCGGGCGACAGGGAGTGCTGTGACATGGTTACAGAGAGAGGGAGACAAAGAGAGGGAGAAAGAGAAAAGAGAGAGAGAGTGAGGAGAGAGAGAGGAGAGAAAGAGGAGAGAGAGAGGAGAGAGGAGAGAGAGGAGATAGAGAGGACAGAAAGAGAGAAGAGAGAGAGGAGTGAAAGGGTAGAGAGAGAGGAGAGAGAGGAGAGGAGATAGAGGGGACAGAGAGAGGAGAGAAAGGGGAAAGAGAGAGGAGATAGAGGGGACATAGGGGACAGAGAGAGGCGAGAGAGAGAGGAGAGAGAGGAGAAGAGGAAATAGAGGGGACAGAGAGAGGCGAGAAAGAGAAAAGAGGAGAAGAGATAGAGGGGACAGAGAGAGGCGAGAGAGAGAGAGGAGAGAGAGGAGACGAGGAAATAGAGGGGACAGAGAGAGGCGAGAAAGAAAAAAGAGAAGAGATAGAGGGGACAGAGAGAGGCGAGAGAGAGAGAGAGGAGAGGAGATAGAGGGGACAGAGAGAGGCGAGAGAGAGAGAGAGAGAGAGAAGAGAGGAGAAAGAGAGGAGAGACGGGGGGTGTCGGCAAGGACTACTGACTTAGTTTCTCGCTGGTTCCTTGTGTTGCAGGTACCCCAGAGATAGGCGGACTAACAAGCGCCCAAGTGCTGGAGATCGTCCGTGGTTGTCGCGGTCTTAACATCGTCGGTGGGGACTTGGTCGAGGTGCATACATTACGGCGGGACTGAGCAGAACTGGGGAATTAGATGGGGTGGGCCATTCTCGCAGTCGGACATCCGAACTCTCGTCGTTCTTCTTACGTTACTCCTCACCCCTTCTGTCACTGCCTCAGAGTAGCTCCTTCGTTGGTTTCCGTCCGTCTCGTTGATGTCAACTTCCCCGTCACCTTCACTTCTATCTTAACTCCTGTCTTCTTTCCCCCTGTTGTTACGTTTCCTCCTGTCACCTTGTTTGTCCCTTTTCGTTCTGCCACCTTCTTCTTTGTCCATTTTCCTTTTGTCTCCTTCCGTCCTGTCAATGCTGTCTTCCCCCCTTCAACAGTCTCCTTGGCGTCTCTCTCCTAACCACTAGCCTCCTTGTCTCTGTTCTCACTGATCTCTCTAGTCTCACCATCTGGGTGGACCTTGTCCAAGTCACCCTTTCCTGTCATCATCACAATCAACATCTTCAGCTCGTCTACTTCTGCCAGCAAACACTCCAAACTCTTACAACCTCGACACTCAAAGTGAAAACCCTCCATCTGCACCTCCTATATATATTGTATGTTTATTATTATGTGCCGTCAGAGACGTAGAGTGGGTTCAGGTGTATTCATGGTTCACAAAACAGGCTTCTATTTTTAAAATTCTTTGTTCAGTCTTTTACTGGTTAACACTTAGTCGACGATTAGGCCCTTATGCCAAGTTTTGGCGTTATGGCCAGACCTATTTAGGCTATTAATTACTATATTAACCTAGGCCAGGGCGGCTAGAATAAAATATATAGAATAAAAATAGTCCATAGGATATGTGCCGTGAGAGACCTCGAGAGATTCAGTTGTACTTCTTATTTCGTAATATTTCATACAATCATTTGCTGATTAAGATTTCAAAAGATCATTGTCAACCATTGGGTTCGTTATGTTTTCCGTACAGATGTTAAAAACATTCACCGGTTGCAAAAGGCTCGTGTGGCTGAATGGTTATGTTGCTTTAATTAGTAGTCGCAATGATTTTGGTTGTGGGTTCGAATCCCACAGATAACTTCTTATGTAATTTTTATTTACCCGATTTCTAAATAAATGTTTATGATATTATTAACTAAACAAATTCCGCTATTCATAAATAACGGAATATTTTCGTTGCAAATTAAATAATACAATTTATAAATTGGATGAAAAGAAATGGGAAGAAAAGAAAAATCTGTCTAAGCTAATTGCAACGTTTTGTCACAAAACTGCAACAGTTTAAGCACTTATTATAACAAATCCAAAGGGTGGAAATGTATTTTATGGATTTGAAGGCAAACATGTTTAGAAGTTGTTTTAGTGAAGTATTTACTGTTATTGAACCACGAAAACTCATTTCGCGAAAATACGCCACTGAATACAATCTGTACTGATAATAGGCCCTATCTTCGGCCAGTCTTCCATTACATATTACAATCAATATGTGATAGCAAACACACGCGTTTCTGTCTTGTGCACGTTTGTCTCTGCCGCCAGTAAACTCGTCTATTGTAGTGACATATAAATCTGATAGGAGCGACATCAGTTTGTATCTGTGGTGTACGCTGTTGACGCCAGGATCGTAACGTCATGCTGACAAGTCGCCGACTGGTTATTCCACAGTGTGAGCGCACCGGTAATCAGCTAACATGCAACATTAAGTTATAGAAGTCAATAGTCTGAACGGGGCATTAGGTAATTCTTACCCTTTGTCTGCGTTGCTACGGAGGTGTACGTGATTATGACGTCACATCAACTATGAAAATCATGGGTATGGATGTCGGGCTTTCATGGAGAAACGTCCGCGATACTGACAATGGTAATCGATCGTCAGAAATAACGTTGATCAGGGATGTGATAAACATAGACCCCATATAAATGATTCTCGCCTACTGGGAAAATGTCTCAGTAGTGTTTGCATTAAACAATCTATGTTGCATTTGGTGAAGTACACACGTCACGTCACGGCCTTACTATTTAATAGTGTTCGCAATCGCCCCGATATCGACGTCCTACCCCTATCCCGATCGCGCCCCGCGTTCAGTTTGATTGTTGGACAATCGGACTTAGCGCGATAAAGATGCGGAATGTGGTCGAGACCAGGGTGCTTGCAGAAACTCTCTTGTGACAGACCGGGGTGCTTGCAGACACTCTCTTGTGACAGATTGACGGAACCATTGCTTTCAAGTTACGCATGTACTGGTAAAGAAACTATTGCTGACGTTATCGCTTACAGCGTCAATAACATTTCAGTTGTTCTAAAACCGAACAACTGACTGCAACAATACCAAACATTTTCCGTAATGTTTAACTAAAATAATTAATGGTATAAAACACATATAAAAAAAATTCTTCCCGACCTGCATTCCGCTGTATTTGTACCAATATAATTGAATCTGATTCAAGTGCTTTGTTCCTACTCGTAGGCTGGCGGAGTTGCACAATTAATCGGACACGACCAGCGGCCTTGTCCCATTACGTCTTCTACTCCGCCACCGTCTCGTCCGATTCCAACGACGTGCTATTCACCGATGATACAATGTTTCGTAATAACCTCGCATTTCACGTATGTTTGCAGGTGTCGCCCCCTTACGACCCGAGTGGAAACACGGCGCTGACGGCCGCCCACTTTCTATTCGAGATGTTGTGTGTTCTGCCGGGCGTCAAGTATCTTCCGTTACCTCCCTCTCTCGGCTGACGCACCCGGCGGATTTACGTGAAGTTCGACCCGACGTCTCGATTGACTTCCCTAAAGTGAATGTATATTCGGTGCCGAACGACCCAGCCATTGTGATGTGTAAAGGATACAGACAGTCACGCCCTCACGCGACACTAAATAATCACGTGATGAATGTTCACATTAGAACCGGTTTACTGTTATGGGGTAAGACCACATTAAGGATTCGTCCGCTGTATGTATAGCTTGATATAAATCTAACTTTCGTGAAGATTTGGAAGATTGAGGAGA